>CAJQZJ010029512.1:1732-20548 GCA_907164525.1 Lophiomys imhausi | reverse complement strand
TTAATACTTTGATTTATTTCTTCAATTCCTCCTTTTATTGGATATTGAGGAGTAAAACTTGGTTTAGTTTTAGGAAGCTGTACTGGTTCTATTTTTACTTCTGCTAAATTAACCATTATCTTTTTTATTTTCTTATAATTCAAGTATTGTGGCATTAAAGCTTTAATCTCTTCAATTCCTAACTCATTACAAGGTGCTAGTTTTCAAGCACCTTGTACCCTTCTTTCTGAATTTACTCCTTGTAAAACTATATATTTATGTCCTTTTTGCTGATTTCCTAAATCTGTTATAATAGAGATTTGGCTTCTTGTATCAATAAGCCATTTAGTTGGTATTATTCCCTTTTCGGTGACTCTGGGAATATTTACAAAAGGTCAACAGCAGCTAGATACTAGACCTTTTGTCTAGGTCACTTAAGTTTATCGCGTAGGTCTTCTATTGCGATATCGCTCGTTGACACGGGAGCGATCCTGTGGGTAAGGTCGGAACTTGCCTGATGGTTTGTTGCCTCTGCCTAAAAAATTTCTGTTCCGCCTGTAATCTTGTTCATTATTTTGTGGTGGTTGTCTGTTATTGCTTCTATCCTGTGGTGGCTGTCTAGAAAAAGATACATTCTTACTTCCCCAGAACCTATTAAAAAAAAATCCTGGGTTTCTTGGTGGTGATCTTATATTCATTGTTCTAGTATTTCCAAAAGGTCTTACTTTAATATTAACATATGATCTATTTCTATCCTTCCTAGGTTTCTTAATTTTTGCTTGAAATGACACTACTCTATCCTGTTCCAATTCTCTATACTGTTTAAAATAGGAAATACCGTCTGCTATCGTCTGACATCCCTGTAATCCACTTGTAATTTGTATTCTCAAATTGGGTGGAGCTCCTTTTATAATAATTTTCCTAAATGCCGGTGTCATTGGCGAGGCTTGAGGTATAGTAGCCTGGTTGTAAATGAATTAAATCTTAGTATATTAGGAATTTTATGGTTCATTTATAATTGCATCTCCATAAGTTAGCCATCTTCCTGCAGTTTCAAATTGTGTCAGATCTAATGATGGAAAAGCATATTTCCAGGCTGCAGTTATCCAGTCTAATAAGGGATGAGTATCTCCCTTTGCTGTCTCAAGAACGTGTTCTAACGCATCATATATAGACGGGTTTTCAATAATTCCTTTAATTTTTGCCATTTCTTGGCTCGAAAGCATGATTGTGTCTGCCCCTTTTTCCCACAATCTAACCATATACTGTGCATCTTTGGCGCCACCTTGTGCATATTTCCGTCTTAACTCACTTAGCTCTTGTGGGCTGAATGGTCTAGTCTCTGTCACTTCCAATTCCGGGGTTTGGGGCGTATTTGAAAAAGTAGGAGCTAATCTACTTATGCCTGATTTGGACAGAGTCTTTTTAGTAGTAGTTACCACCGGAAAAGAGTACGAAGTGGGAGTTTCAGAGTTGATCAGGCTCTTTTCCCGCTTCAGTACATTTAAGGCAAGCCTTTTTCCCATCAGCCTATCCTTATCAATGTCTTGCACAGTTTTCATTAAAATAGCCGGCACTTCCTTTTTATGAGCTCCTTTTATTGAGGGTCTGACTACCTCTGGATCCTTGAGGTCACCCTGTATCTTGGTAGGTTTCAAACCTACTTTTCCCTTAACTGCTCTAGCAGTATCGCTCCATTTTTGTTCTTCTTCTGACTGGATTTGGTTCCCTGTTACTGGAGATATTTGCAATTTTTTTTATTTTCTTAAAGAATTCATTTCCACGTTTTATTGGCTAACCAGTACAGAATCTTAATTTCCTTTTTTCTAAGGTACCAAGTTATATTAGATAAGTTCTGAGCCTTGATTAATTTTTCAAATTTTAAGTCTGCTTGTCTCTCTAATCTCTTTGAAAAAAAATTTTAACATAGAAAAAATAAAAGTAGCTTCGGGCGTGTGACTTCAAAGTACCATGCGCCAATAACCAGCTCTTCCTCAAGTTTTCCTGAGTTGGCTTCGAGGTGTCCAGTTAGCCTTACTGTGTACCCGGGTTGGGGCAATATTTCAGGCAGGGTTGGTCCCGTCTCCAATAACCCGCTCTTCCTCAAGTTTCCCTGAGTTGGCTTCGTGGAGCGTTACACAAGCCCCTTTGGTTGTCACAGGCCTTCCGGCTACAGCTTATTTAGAATTCCTCTAATCCTTCCTTTTATCCTGCCTCTAATCCTTTTCCTTTTATCCTGCCGACTGGCCAGCTGTCGAGAGCGCAGTTTGGTCATCCAAATCCCGACACCTCCTTCTCTATGGAAGGGAGTCGTGTGACCAGGTGACGGCACTCGCCACCCAATAAGGTCAAATGGAATACAATTAGGCAGGCTGGTCTTTATGATATTTATTATACTAAATAATAATTACAACTTACACTAAATAAGATATCTCTACTTCTACAGGATCAGGATAAGCTGCATCAATCAAACAGAAACACTTAATGGTCATTAAAGCTAGAACAACATATAACCACCACATCCTATATTTATATTAATATTCCCACATCACACATCATACGACCTGTCCGAAGACCTTGGCTCTCCTGCTTCCCCTGCGTCGATGTTCGGGGCAAAGCCCCATTTCTAGTCTCAGTTCAAGGCCTGAGTGAATGGGCAAGGGATAGAGAGAGAGGTCTCAGCACAAGGTCTGAGGAAGGGGCATAGACCTAAGATAGAGACAGAGGCAGGACGTCAGCGACAAGACTGATCGCCGCTTACTGCTTGTCTCCTTTGGTTTTTATACTTTCATTTTAGCTTCATTATAATATCCGCATAAGGTGGGCTAATTATTCTAATTACTATGTCATCCACATATGGTGGCACTCCTTATCTTCTTATCTGGCTCCTACAGCGGGGCCTCAGCTGGGCTGTGGCTGACAGCTGCTTACAGGCTCCTTACAAAGTGAAAGTGTGAAATATCCTTGCACACATTGGCACAGGGGATGACTTTCTGAACAGAACACCTAAGGTACAGGTACTAAGATCAACAATTAATAAACAGGACCTCAAAATTCTGAAAGGATTCTATAAGGCTTTAATGGAATGTCAATTACACAAAATGAGAATCTAGAGAATGGAAAAAGATTTTTCACCAACTCCACATGTAATATAATGCTAACATCCAAAATATATAAAGAAATCAAGAAAGTAAATTAAAAACAAATAATCTAATTAAAAACTGTGTACAGATCTAAACAGAGTATTCTCAATAGAGTAATAACAAATTGTTGAGAAACAGAAAAATGATCAACATACTTAGCCATCAGAGAAATACAAACCAAAACTATTTTGAGATTCTATTTTATACTTGTCTAAATGGGTGTGATCAATAACACAAGTGACAGACCATGCTGTGTAACAAGGAGGTCACAGAAACTTAACCAGCAGGCACAGGGTCTTCATGGGTCTATACCAGGTCCCCAATGTCTATATTATAGCCACTAGCTTAGTATTGTTATAAGCCTCTTGACTGTGAGAACAAGTGAGTCTCTGATTATTGTGCCTGCTCCTGGGACTCTCCTCTTCCTGTTGGGTCGACAAATCCAACTTTGATTTGACAGTTTTACTTCATCTTATTATATTTTATTTTGGTATCTTTGATGTTTATCTCTTAGAAGCATGTTCTTTTCTAATGATATACAGAAAGAGTAAATATTGAGGGGAGGAGTGTTTTGGAGGAACTGGTAGGAATAAAGGGAGAGGAAACTATAATAAGGATATATTGTATGAAAAAAGATTCTATTACTAAGAATAGAAAAAACTTCAAAATCAGAAAATGTCGCGTCCCCCTCGACCAGCAAGGACGACGCAACTCGCAAAAGCTCTTCTCAAGCAGTTTATTCAGGTCCCTTGAAAACAGTCTTCCGAATCCCTGCTTGTGTCTCTGCTTCTCTGCTTGTGTGCTTGTGTCTCTGCTTCTCCTCCCCCAAGCCCTTATATGCCTACTCAAACCCAATCAGATCATGCCACCTAGCGATCCAAGATAGGCTCACAAAAGGAGGAAGCACACTGGGCTAGGCAGCTGCTACCAACTAAGGCTTGTTTACAGCTAAGCTTGAGCTTTCTGGCATCAAGCCAGGCGCCATCTTAGGGTTGCGGCTCACCACAAGAAAAATAGTTCTTTTAGGGCTGGAGAGATGGTTCAGTGGTTAAGAGCTCTATCTGCTCTTCCAAAGGTCCTGAGTTCAATTCCCAGCATCCACATGGTGGCTCACAACCATCCACAATATTATCGGATGCAATGTTCTGGCTGCAGGTGTATGTGCAAATAGAGCACTCATATACATAAATAAATAAAAATTTAAAAAAAGAAAATAGTCCTTTTAAAAGGATTTTTATCAGTTAAAACAATTTTGACATTCTCTCTAATTTTATTTTCCATACTCTAAATTTCTGGGTGAAATTTACCTTTGCATAAATAAATTTAAAAACCTAAATTAGAGACAAACTTTAAAACTAAATCCTAAAAGCATCACAGCAGGAAAAATCAAGAGGCAGCTGGTAGCTGATACCATGCCAATCTGCATTTATCATGCTCACTTTTTGCTGTATTAGTGGGAATACTAGTTCCCAATCTATTCAATTCTTCCAACTTCTTGACTTTTAACAATTTGGCAACCTATTCTCACATTTAAACCACTTATGGTTGTGGTATCGGTGAACTTTGGCAAATGGGATATTAAAATCTCAAATTTATGACTGAAATAGTACAGTTCAGCATGTAATGCAGTTCAGGCACACAGAGTTCCATAGTATGCAGGAAGTTCAATATTAATCACCAAAAAAATAAATAAAATCCCACAGACAATGTAACTTAATAATTAATGACATCCTATTATCAAATAAATTTTATTAACAGTATGTTTACTAGGGGATTGATAAACTGGCCCAGTGTTTATAAGAACTTGTTACTCTTGCCGAAGACCTGGGTTCTACTGTTCTTCATCCAGTGGGGAATTCCCAGCTGCTTTTCTGTATTCAGTGGGGAATTCTGGCCTTGGCCAGTATCAGGCTGGAAATCCACAGTCCTCTGCTACAAGGTAAGGTCTAGGTTTTTCCAGGCAGAAAAGAATGGAACTTGGACCAGATCTGTACCTTCAGGATGTGTAGTCAGGATAGTGAGGCAGGAAAAAATTATCTTCACTGTCAAATATCACAGCTCTTAGCTAAGCAAGCAGGAGATTTAGGGCAGTCCTAACCCTGTCTATAATACAGAGAAGACTTGCTGCTCTTTCAATTGTGCTGCTAGCTCTCAGCCAGGCAGCTACAAGGAACTCTCAGAGCCCCTAGAGTGAGCAAAGTAGCTTCAGGAGTCAAGCTTGGTTTGGGCACATTTGTAGGCTGCTTCAGAAATAGCCATATGGAGTTGCAGGAGCTCAGTGCCTCTCTTCGAGCTTTGAAGGTGGCCACTGGGGTTATCAGTGGCAGTGGTCTCAGGACAGGAACAGTTCAGCAGCAGCAGTGGCTGTGATTTGGGAACCTGTGCTCTGCACAAGCTAGGCTAAGCAGGCGGTGGTGGCAGGGGTATGAACTACTGCTTCAGGTGCTCAGAGATGAACCCCAGCTGTTGGTGGTAGGAGACCTAGCTAGACAGCAGTGGCAGCAAGGCGGGGGCCTATGCTCCAAGCAAGCCTGGCTAGACAGGAGTGTCCAGAGATGAGTTTCTCCTTCCGAAGCTCAAAATAAGCAGGTTAGTCTGAGACAGTAGTGGTGGAAGAATAGAGAGAGTTTATTTCATGAATCAAGGACAAAACTTTCACAATTGGGAGGGGTTTTGGAGGTGAATGTGTTTAACTATCTGGGTATGGTCCTATCATAAGAAAGGAAATTAAGTGCCTAATTATCCCATAGCTGGGGATGGTGGGGGAAGAGTTGAAAGTATTGTTAGAGGGATGGGAAAATGTCATTGGCTGAAAGCCATGCCACACAGAAATCTCATTAGCACGGGGAAGTACCTCCAGAAATCCCCAGGTGTTCACTGGATAGGATTCTTATCCAGAGAGGGTTGAGCCTGTAACTTCTCGAGGGGCTACATGACACTCTTCAGATAGAGGGTGTGGGTTTCTGTATCAGACAGAAGAGGGGATTCTTCTGAAAAAGGGAGTCCATCACTTATCACTGAGCTCAGTGGATTTCTGGTAATGCCAGACTTAAACCTTAACAGCAGAAATTCCCTACAGATCTTGGTACCTAGCACCCCCATAATGGATCACAACCATCTGTAAATCCAGTTTCAGGGACTCCCATGCCCTCTTCTCACCTATTTGGACACCATGCATGCATGTAGTGTATATACATACATTATTAATTCAAGCAAAACATTCAAACACATAAATAAAATAAGAAAATATAAAAAAGCTTTATTAATATTTGATCAAATGCTTGTAAATGAAATTAATATTGATGTATTTACATAATGATATTAAATAACAGTTTGGTTTTGGTAAATATACTTTCTGTTTTTTATACTTACAGAATTTAGTTCATATGTCAGTCTTGGTGGAATATGCCTTTAATCCCAGAAATAAGGATATAGATTCAGGCAAATCTCTGTGAGTTCAAAGCTAGTTTAGTCTACAGAGTGAGTTCCAGAACAGTCAGGGCTACACAGAGAGATAGTTCCCTTTATTTTGTTAGGTTTTTGGTTTTGTTTTGGGGGGTATTTTTGTTTTTTTTTCTGTTTTTTTTTTTTTTTTTGGTTTTTGAGACAGGGCTTCTCTGTGTTAACAGTACTGGCTGTCCTGAAACTCGCCTTGTAGACCAGGCTGGCCTAGAACTCATAGAGACCTGCCTGTCTCTGCTTTCCAAGTGCTGGGATTAAAGGAATGCCTCACAGTGTCTGGCCTCTTTGTTTTTCCTTAAACAAATCCCAATACTTAATATACACATTACTATAGATTAGTGATGAAAAAAGTCATTCAAAATTGTTAAATTACTAACATATTTTAACTTCTCATGGTGAAGAAAAACACATTTTATCAGTTGTAAAACAGCAGAGAGTTGGTTTAAGACCTCTCAGGTATTTCTATAAAGATTATATGATCATTAAACATTCCCTGTTTTCCCTTTAAAAATAATATTTACTCTGTGATTTGTGGTTTGGCATCAGGACTGGGTCACTCTTATTTTCAAATGCTGATTTGCACACTGCTACACACATGCCTGCTTACTCATCCCCTAGCTGATAAGCTATCCTTAAAAAGTACCTAAATTCCTTCATTTGTTATGTGGCAAACAAAAGCCAATTTTGAACTTGTAACTTGTAGGCATATCTCATGAAGGTTAAGGAATAACAACGGAGGGGTAAAGTCATCTTTCCACTGATAATCTATGGAGACTTCTTGTCATTGCTGGTAGCAATAGGTAGAGCTCAGTGGCAACTGGGCCCCAGAATTGAATGCTCATGGGATACTCACAGTAGTCCATGGTGGAGGCAGTTGCTTTCGGCAAGACTTGCTTTCACCCACAGCTTTGTCCCATGCAGTGTATCTGATCCTCAGACTAATCTTTATTTTATTAAAAATGTTTTATGGGAGCTGGGGAGATTGCTCAGTAGTTAAAAACAGTAGCTTCCCTGCCACATGACCTGGATTTGATTCCTAGCATCTACATGGTGGCTCACAACCATCTGAACTTCAGATCCAGGGGATCTGATAAGTACTCACCTCTTCTGTGGGCACTCAATGCATTTGTTTCACATACATGCAGGTAAAATGTTCACACACACACAAATGAAGACTTAAAGTGTGTATTTTATGTATGTGTACTTGAGAGTACATATTTTTATCATGTGCACATAGAAGCCTAAAGGGGTGAAAACAAGCCTTGGATCACCTGGAACTAGAATAACAGAGCATTGTGAGACATCATGTACATACAGAAAATCAACCTAGAATCTTCTGGAAGACGAGTCAAAGCTCTTAACTGTGGAGATATCTTTCCAGATTCATTTTATTCTTATTATTAACATTTTCCTTTTATTGAAAATAGATTTTTTTTCTCAAATAATATATCCTGATTAGAATTTATCCTTCTTTTACTCAGTTCTTCCCTACCTCCCCTCCCATTGGGATCTATTTGGTTTTACCCTAGGTTCTTGGGCTATGTAATCTCAGGTTCTTGTTCAACCTACCAGAGTCAGAGATGCATTCTTTCTAGTGGAGTAGGCCTTAAGTCTAATCAGATATTGGTTTGATACTACCAAAAGCTTTATGACACCATTGTACTAGTATATCTTGCAGGTAGGACACATAAAAGATAAAATATTTTGTGTTTGGCTTGGTGTTTAAATTTCTATTTTGGTAGCCTCCAGAGTACCTTCCTGTACCAAAACACAATGGCGTGTAGGGGTGAGGGATTTATGTAGGCAGCAGCTTGACTTCTTCATGTTCAATGTGTTATGTAGGTGTTCTCTTCATCAATGGGGCTTCACTACCAGTTTGTGGAGAGTAACCTATAGTCTTGTCAATAGCCTAGGTTATTTGGAGATTCCCATTGGACCCCTTTAGTCAATACTTAAATGAATTATCAAGTGTTATCTCAGTGATGTAACATATGTTCAACATATATAAATCAATGAATGTTCTTTTTAAAAAGTAGTCATAAAATTACTCTTACTGACATTCTTCAATATTTATTGATCAGTGCCTTGCTCAGCAATCATCAGAGAAGCTTCTTCCAGAAGCAGATGGGATCAGATACAGAGATCCATGTAACAAGAAGATTTATTATCTTGTCTTATTAACTCTAATTTATTTTGCTATACTTAATTTCTGTTAGTTTGTGTCCTTTTCTTTGGAAATTGGGGCCATTGGTGCTTAGAAATATAAATGAGCAGCATATTACTTGTTACTGGTGTGTGTGTGTGTGTGTGTGTGTGTGTGTGTGTGTGTGTGTGTGTCTGTATATGTGTGTGTGTGTGTGTGTCTATATATGTGTGTGTGTGTCTGTATATGTGTGTGTCTATGTGTGTATTGTGGTATGTGTGTGTATGCTTAAGGTATTTCTTAGTCTTTTCATTTGCTAGTTTGGGATTATTTATTCCTTCCCTTTTCTTGGGTGTGTTTAACTTCGTTAGGTTGGAGTTTTCCTTCTAACACCTTCTTTACAGCTAGATTTGTCAATATATATCCCTAAAATTTTGTTTTTATCATGGAAGGTCTTATTATCTTTATCCAGCATGTTTGAAACTTTTGCTGGGTATAGCAATATGGTCTGGTATCTGTGGTTTCTTAGCGTCTGTAGAATATAAATCCAGGCCCTTCTGTCTTTTTTCATGTCTGTGCTAAATACCTTTTCCTACTAAAAAGCTGGTAGCATTACAGGAAGCTTATAACCCTTGCAAATGAGGAACATTGATCTCAGATAAGTGTCAGTATTATCATTGAAATTTGACAGGAAAGAATGAAAGCCAGCACAAGTCAGCATAATGCTCAAATGGGACAACTATTTTCCATAAATTCTGTATTTCTAGTCAAGTATTTTTTAAAAGAGGCTATGAATTTGAGGAAATGAGAAGGGTTTGAGGAAGAGGACAGAGGAAGAGTTGGAGGGAGGAACAGGAAGAGGGGAAATCACGTAACTGTATTTTAATTAAAATAAAACCATTAATAAAAATAAATTTTAGGGATAAAATGAGCACTTAAAACAAAAATTTTCACTATCAGTGAATGAGCTACCTTACCTGAATTAGTAAAATTCAGGTTTCTTTCTGTTAATCTTACCTTAACAAGCATTAAGTCCTCTGTATTAGCAAGGTTACAAGGTGAGTAAAAAATGAGTAGCAAGAGACCTGGGAAAGAGATTGTACAAACTTGAGAAAATTAACCCATGTGTCAGAACTTACTGGGATTATTTAGGATCTCTAAAGGACTCTTAAAGATAAATGAGTATAATTGTCCAAAAGATGTGAGATCACTTATATTTTTGGTTGTGAGTCCAGCCTTTAACTAGGCTGAATCATGCCTAATATCTGTTAGAGAAACAAGACCAAAAGTCTGAAGATTGATCCTCTAATGTATGGAGAGATATTGGGGACTGTCCAGGCAGCCAATTGTCTATCATTTCTTAGTTTTGGAAGCTGCTGGCCCTGCACTTCCTATATAATTGGAAATATTTATCCTTCTCGGGTCTCTAATGTGGTTGAAGACTAGATAGCTAGAGTCTCAGTTAAATTTTGAGTTGTTTAGGAATTAAGAGGGTGTTCTGGATCTAAGAAAATGTTTTTAAAATTGTGATGCAAGTTAGGATGAAAGCTGAGTTGCATATAAAATTTAAAACTCATGGAGATGGTTGCATAGTAGAATGTTAAAGTCAGTTGCCAAATATGTATGGATTGGACATTGGGAATGTATGCTAAGCCTTATAATTTTCATAATTATGGCTTAATTATTTTTGTTGTTTTGTATTGTATTTACTGTTATCAGAGAAAGAGCCATTTGTTGGACTGAAATGGGGAGCTCCTGAAGGGAAAAAGATACACCTTAAACTTAAAGAAAAGGTAGCGAATGGGGGGGTGTGAGGGAAAAGTGTGTTGGAGCCTTAAACTTAAAAAAAGGAAGTGAATGGGGGTGTGAGGGAGAAGGGTATGGGAGGTTGGGACGGGAGGGGGGAGTAGGGAGGAGATTGTGATTGAGCTGTATCTTCAAGAAATAAAATTAATTTTTTTAAAAGATGTGAAATCAGGATCCCATAAATCAATTGATGTAATCATAGGTATTTAAGAAGTATGATATCAAACAAATCATGTTGCTTCAATATGATTAATTAAAATGTTAATCATCACCAATAACCAAATAATGACTTCATTGCCATAATTTAGAGATATCAGAGAAAATATTCTCACATAACAGTTCTAATTAGTATGAAAATAAGTCACAACAGAATATAGAACACAAACTCACTAAGATTTGTGAAGTATATTAATATATTTATCCACAGGGGGAAAAATCAACTTTTCAGATTGCTAATTATTTTCTTCTGGAGTAGATACAATCAGTTTTTGTTTGTATCTTTCAGGGATTTTTACACCTTAAAAGTGAAGCTGTGTCTGAGTAAAGAACAGTGATTGAAGTTCAAGAACATACTTTGGTGTATAAAAATAGCACAACAAGGAAAACAATGTCTCCTTAGATAATTGTTGAATTTAATGAAGCAAAAATAAAATTGTAAATGCATGTGTTTATAGCCTGATGCTTAAAAACACACCATTTCTTAAATGACAAGCAACCCATAATCCAGTAGACTCAGAGAGGATAGGCAAATAGGGACTAGGGAATATTGATCTCCCTGGGAAAGGGGAATAGAATATATTTTGTGGGAGAATTGGAGCAGATGGTGGTGGTGATAAGAAGAAGATCAGGTAGAAAGAATGAGGGAAAGAAGTCTCAGGGAAGAAATAAGGAGAGAGAAAGGTAGAACTGAAGAATATTAGAGTGGTAGTATGGAAACCTAGCATAATGGAAACTTCCTATAATATATGAAGTCAATTCTAATGAAATTGCCAGTTAAAGAGGGAGATGGAATCCCTACTGGCTATCTCTTTTCACCAAATGAATCTTCCAGTTCCTGGACTAGGTTTGATCTAATTGAATTCTTAGTTGAAAACATACAATGGAAGTCCCCTAACAACATAGGCTGCTGCTAAGACTATAGGTTGCTCTATACTACTGAGAGAAAAGTCACATAGCTGAAGACAACACACACACAACTCATTGAACATGGAGAGGTCTTGTTGGTGCCTACATAGAATCTTTACCCCATGTTCTAGTGTCCATGACAAAGAAAGGTGTTCTGTAGAATAACCAAAGTGAAAAGTAAACATCAACCAAGCCACAAAACCCACAATCTAAAATCTGTCCTGCCTACAAAATATGATAGCACAATGGTGTCATAAACTTTGTGGGAGTAACTCAACAATGTTTGATTGAACTTAAGGTCCATTCCATAAGATGAAACCCATATATAATACTGCTTGGGTTTCCAAGAACCAGAGTTTAGATAATCCAGAGACCTAGGGTAAATCCCAATACTACTGTTTTATTTTTTTTAATGTAACAATAAAATGACTCTTAATGATTTTCTGCTATACTTTTAGATCAGTTGCCTTATTTAGCCATCATCATAGAGTTTATCTTGTACCAGATAGGAAAAAATGCAGAGACACATATTGCACACACACAAAGACATAGACCTTGGAACACACAGCTCTAAAGAAGATGTCTCCATCAAATCCTTCGCTCAGAGCTCAAGGATCCTGCAAACCCTCTCAGGTGTCTGAGGTGATTGAAGAATAGATAGCTAGAGTCTCATAGTTAAATTTTGAGTTGTTTAGGAATCAAAAGGGTGTTCTGGATCTAAGAAGATGTTTTTTAAAATTGTGATAAAAGTTAGTATGAAAGCTGAGTTAGATATAGAACTTTAAACTCATGGAGATGTTTAGATAGTAGAATGTCAAAGTCAGGTGCCAAATACATATGGACTGGACATTGGGAATGTATACTAAGCCATATAATTCTCATAATTGTGGCCTATTTATTTATGTTGTTTTGTATTGTATTGATTGTTATAAGAGAAAGAACCATTTGTTGGACTGAAATGGGGAGCTGTTGGGGGGAAAAGATATACCTTAAACTTAAAAAAAGGAAGAGGATGAGGGGTTGAGTGGGAAGAGGGTGGGAGGGTGGGACTGAAGGGGGGAGTAGGGAGGGGATTGTGATTGAGATGTAACGTGAAGAAATAAAAAATAAATTATAAAAAGAAGCGGAAGAAATAATGGAAGAGACAAAAGGGACTGATACCAGTAGAATAAGGTCTTCTAAAACAACAAAGCAAAGCTTATATGAATGCAGAGATCTTGAAGCTACATTTAAAGGGCCTACACAGCTCTGAACCAGGTTTTCTGCATATATATTATAGCTTTCATTTTTGTACTCTAATGGGACACTTGAGTGTGTAAATGAGTGGGTCTCTGATTCTTGTGCCTTCTCTTGGTGTTCTTTTATTTTTCATTTGGCTTGTCCTGTCCAACTTTGTTATGAAGTTTTCATTTTATCTTATTATGTTTTGTCATTATCTCCTAGAAGTGTATTATTTTTTAATCAGAGACAGAAATGGAGTAGATCAGAATGGGTGAGGAGGTGGAGAGGAACTGGTGGGAGTAAGTGATGTGAAACTGTATTCATATTAAATTGTATGAGAAAAGAATCTATGTTTAATAAAAAGGAGAAACACATCATTTCTGAAATAAAATAGCAGTCCATTTCCTTTACACACAAGTCTGTGAAATATATGCTGAATATGGGATGTATTTCAGAATAGTAACACAAGTCCCCATATATACATTCACATATATTTAAGCTTCCAGATAATTTAGCCTCAGAATACCCAGTCAATGTAAGTTTTGTTGTAATTTCAGGATACTCCTTGATCTAGGATTAGATTCAATGTACCAGAAGATACTTGTGAAGGAACCATACCCATGAAAGGGTTTACATTCCTTTTAAGTTGTGTTCATTGTTTTCCTTTTAGGCCTGGATTTTTCCCTCAGTTAGAGGCCTTCTACCAATAACACATGCTTTTGCTACTTCAGCACATATTTACTAACATTGGTTTCAGTTAGCATTTCAAATTAGTTAATAAAGGGCATAGCAGCATTGTTAGAAAATAGAACCAACAACCAGTGCTGAGGTAGCATTGACTAACACTATGGTAAGCATTTTCCTTACATTATGTAGACAATTTTTCAACAAGTTTCCTACATGATTTTATTCTATACAATAATGTATTGGCATGTGTTTTTAAAAAAATGTCAAAAGTAAGGTTGTTGCACAGTTGAAATACTGTTTGTGCTCACTGAAGAATGGGTTTCAGAATAATTCATTTAAGGTTATGTGGCATATTAACTGCCTTTCTTGATTTTCTGACTAAATATCTGACAGAAGAAATTTCAGGAAGGAAACCTTTAGAGGTATTTAAGTGCATTATGTCAGGGAAAGTGTACTGGTTAGTTATTTTAACATTTATTTACTACTTCAAGTTACATTTCCATTACTAACCCCCTCTGTCCACCTCCTGTTGGTCCCACTTGGCCAACCTATACTACCTCTCTCATCCATCCCACCCCTCCAGTTTGGGGTGCCTCCATGTATCAGCCCCCCTCACTTCATTAGACATAGGAGGTCTAAGAGCTTCCTCTTGCACAGGGGGCATACATACATGGCAGTTCTTCTAGGATGGAGTGTCCAACTGACAGGTAACAAAGTCCATGTTCCTGTTCTTTGGTGTCAACTGATTGTTGGATGGTTATTCTGTACTATATGGCTAAAATCCAGTTATAAGTGCATAGATGCCATGTGTATCTTTCTAAATCTGAGTTAGCTCACTCATGATGAGATTTTCTAGTTCCATCCATTTGGTTGCAAATTGTATTTTTTGTTGTTGTTGTTGTTGTTTCTGATAGCTGACTAGTATTCCAACATGTAAATGTATCACAGTATCACAGTTTTTTTTTAATCCATTCTTCAGTTGAAGGACATCTGGGGTTGTTTCAAGTTTCTACCTATTACAAATAAAGCTGCTATGAACATAGTTGAAGAGATGTCTTTGTGGCTTGCTGAGGAATCTTTTGATATATGCCCAGTAGTGATATAGCTAGGTCTTAAGGTAGAGCTATCCCATGTTTTCTAAGATATTGCCAGACAGATTTCGATAGTGGTTGTAAAAGTTTGCACTCCTACCAGCAATGGAGGAGTGTTCCTGTTTCTCCACAACCTTGTCAGCATGTGTTGTCTTTTGAGTTTTTGATCTTAGTCATTCTGACAGGAGTGAGATGGAATCTCAGAGTCAGCTTGAGTTTCATTCCTCTGATGATTAAGGATGTTGAATATTTCCACAAGTATCTCTAGGCCATTTGAGATTCCTTTTTTTTGTGAATTCTTGGTTTAGCTGTGTACCCTCCATTTTTCCTTGGCGTTTCATTTCTTGAGTTCTTTATACATTTTGTATATTAGCACTCTCTCAAATGTGGGGTTGGTGAAGATCTTTTCCCAATCTGTAAGCTGCTCTTTTGTTCTAATGACAGTGACCTTTGTCTTACAGAAGCTTTTCAGTTTCACAAGGTCTCATTTATTGATTGTTGTTCTTAGGTCCTGAGCTATTGGTGTTCTGTTCAAGAAGTTGTCACCTGTGACAAAGAGTTCCAGGATTTTCCTCACTTTCTCTTCTGTTAGATTTAATATGTCGGGCTTTATGTTAAGGTCTTTGATCCACTTGGAATTAAGTTTTGTGCAAGTTGATAAATATGAGTTTATTTGCATTCTTTTATATGTTGACATCCAGTTACATCAGCACCATTTATTTCTTTCCTTTTTTCATTGTATGGTTTTGGCTTCTTTGTCAAAAAAAAATAACTGATCATAGGTGTGTGGGTTTATTTCTGGGTATTCAATTCGATTCCATTGATCAGCTGGTCTGTTTCTATACCAGTACGACACTGTAGTATAGCTTGAAATCAGGGAAGGTGATACTTACAGATTTTTTTTTTTTTTTTTTTTTTGTACAGGATTGATTTAGCTCTTCGGGTTTTTGTTTTATTTTGTTGTTCTTTTTCCATATGAAGTTGAGAGTTGTTCTTTCAAGGTCTGCGAAGAATTATGTTGGAATTTTTATGGGAATTGCATTGAATCTCTTAATTGCTTTTGGTAGGATGACCATTTTTATTATGTTGATCCTACCTATTCATGAGCATGAGAGATCTTTTCATCTTCTGATATTCTCTTCAATTTCTTTCTTCAAGGATTTGAAGTTCTTATCATATAGGTCTTTCACTTGCTTGGTTAGAGTTACCCCCCCCAGGTATTTTATATTATTTGTGGCTATTGTGAAGGGTATTGTTTCTCTAATTTATTTCTGTGCCCATTTATCTTTTGTGTAAAGAAGGGCTACTGAATTTTGAATTAATTTTGCATCTAGCCACATTATTGAAAGAGTATATCAGCTGTAGGAGCTCTCTGGTTGAATTTTTGGGGTCACTTATGTATACTATCATATCCTCTGTGAATATGGATAATTTGACTTCATCCTTTCCAATATGTATCCCTTGATCTCCTTTAGCTGTCTAATTGCTTTGGCTAGAACTTCAAGTACTATGTTGAAGAGATATGGGGTAAGTGGGCATTCTTGCCTTGTACCTGATTTTAGTGGAAATGCTTTAAGTTTCTCTCCATTTAATTTGATATTGGTTACCAGCTTGCAGTATGTTGCCTTTATTATTTCTAGGTATGGTCCTTGTATGCCAGCTCTCTCCCAGACTTTTAACATGAGGGGCTGTTGGATTTTGTTGAATGCTTTTTCAGCATCTAGCAAGATGATCATATGGTATTTTTTCTTTCAGCTTGTTTATATGGTGAATTACTTGATGGATTTTTTATATGTTTAATCAGTCCTGCATTCCTGAGTTAAAGTTTACTTGATCATGGTGTATGATACTTTTGATGTGTTCTTGGATTCGGTTTGCAAATATTTTTATTGAGTATTTTCGAGTTGATGTTCATGAGTGAAATTGAGGAAATCAAAGATTTTCAGAAATTCAATGAAAATCAATGCAGAACATACCCAAACCTTTAGGGCACAATAAAAGCAGTACTAGGAGGATCATAGCACTAAGTACCTTCAAAAAGAAAATTGTGACAGCTCATATTATCAACTTAACAGCTGAACTGTAAGCACTAGGAAAGAAAGAAGCAAATACTCCCAAGAGGAGCAGATGGCAGGAAATCATCAAACTCAGGGCTGTAATCAACTTAGAAACAGAAAGAACAATACAAAGAATCAATGAAACAAAGAGTTGGTTCCTTGAGAAAATCAACAAAACAGACAAACTCTTACGCAAACTAACTAAAAGGCAGAGGGAAAACATCCAAATTTAAAAAAATCAGAAATGAAAAGGGAGAAATAAAACAGACAATGAAGAAATCCAAAGAATCATTAGTTTTTACTTCAAAAATTTGCAAGATTTACAAATTTTTTAATTTTACTGTACTCCACAAAATTTGCAACCTTAAGAGAAATGGAGAATTTTCTTGACAGATTCCAGATTCCAAAGTTAAATCAAGATCAAGTTAACAAATTAAACAGTCCTATAACCCCTAAGGAAACATAAGCACTCCTTAAAAGTCTCCCAAACAAAACAAACAAACAAACAAAAAAAAAAAAAAACCCAGGGCCAGGTTGTTTCAGAACAGAATCCTACCAGACCTTCAAAGAAGAGCTAACACCAATACTCTTCAAACTCTTCCACAAACTAGAAACAGAAGGAACACTGCCAAACTCATTCTTTGAAGCCACACTCACCCTGATTCCTAAATCACACAAAGACCAACAAAGACAGAGAAGTTCAGACCAATTGTGCTGGTTAGTTTTATGTCAAGTTGACATTTTGAAGAAGAGAACCTCAGTTGAGAAAAAGCCCCAATTGATTGGCCTATGGGTAAGCCTATGGTAGGTTTTCTTGATTCATGTGAGAGGGCTTACTAAGGAGGGCCGGGGTTCCCCTAGGCCCATGTTTCTGGGTGTTATAAGGAAGCAAGCTGAGTAAGTCTTGATCAATATGCTAGTAATCAGCATTTATCCATGTCCTCTCCATCAGTTTCTGCCGTGCTTGAGTTTCTGCCTTGACTTCCCTCAGTGATGTACTATTCTGGGAAAACTCTAATTAAGACAGAAGGTATGATTGCAGAAATGTGAGTTAGATGGTCACATTGCCTCCAAGGTCACTCATTCAGTTCAGAATCTCAATCCACTGAAATAGTGCTGCCCACATTTATGTGACTCTTCCCTCTTTAGTTAAAGCATTCGGAGCATGTTCACAAACACATCTAGAGGTATGTTTCCATGGTGATTCTGACTCAAACAAAGTTGACAATGAAATTTAACCATCCATGGTAAAAAATAGCCATATGTCATTGTTGAGCAGTATTACTTAACAGTTGCTGTCTCCTTACTGCCTATAAAATAGACACTTAAGTTAAACTCTTAAGATATTGTATACATCTAAAAAATACATATAATTCCATTCATTGCCTATTAATAAAACATAACTTAGAGTTACTATTTACTTTTTGTAATTTCTTTGCTATTATCTGACTTGTATATCATTGCACATTTTATATGCTACCCAAAGTTATTTTAGAGATCCATCCATAATGTGAGTACTCAAGCAGATATAACTATAAATTAATATAAAATAATATGAAAATCTCCTTAATATAATTTCCAATATAAATAGAATTTTAGTCCAAGAAAATAAATGAAACTATAAAATAATCATTTGTAACAACTTTAAAATTATTTATTATAGTTGTTTCCTGTCAATGAGACACTTTGCCCTAGTGGTGCTGCCTTGTAGGCCCCCAGTGTATGAGGAGGCTCTTGTCCCTCATATGACTGCTGAACTGAACTGGGGTGGGGGACTGATATGTAGGGACACTCCACTCTGAAAGAGTAGGATAGGAAGGAGAAGGGGGTAGAGGGTGGTAGGGAAGGACTGGGAGGGGTGGAAAGAGGACACTGTGATGAAGATGTAACCTGAAGTAATAAATAAATATTTAAAAAAATCAAACAAATAATTGCAAAGAATTATAGCAACTATGAGTAATTATTGACATATGCAATAGTAAATGTTAAAAATAATTTCCATCTGTCACTTTAAACAATAATGGTTGGATAAATACTTAACACACATTTGCATATTCAAATTTAGTAATTTCCTTACATAAGATTGAAAAAATATATGTAAT
>CAJQZJ010029507.1:0-18503 GCA_907164525.1 Lophiomys imhausi | reverse complement strand
CCCTACTCCATTGCTGGTGGGAGTGCAGGCTTGTGCAACCACTATGGGGGTCTGTCTGGCGATATCTTAGAAATCTAGGAATAACCTTGCCTCAGGACCCAGCCATACCACTTCTGGGTATACACCCAAAGGACCTTTCACAGAGACATAGGGAAGTCTCCTCATCTATGTTCATAGCAGCCTTATTTGTAATAGCTAGAAATTGGAAACATCCCAGATGTCCCTCAACTGAAGAATGGATTAAAAAATTGTGGTACATCTATACAATGGAATACTACTCAGCTATCAGAAACAATGAAATCATGCAATTTGCAACCAAATGGATGGATCTAGAGGAGCTCATCCTGAGTGAGCTAACCCAGTCTCAGAAGGATGCACATGGCATCTATTCACTTATAGTAGGATTTTAACTAGATCGTACAGGATATCTGTACTACAACCAACACATCAAAAGGAACAAGGACATAATTTTTTTTTATCTTTTTCTTTTTCCTTCTTTTTTTCTTTTTCCTTTTCCCTTCTCTTTTTCCTCTCTTTTTTTGTTGATGTTCTTTGTTTTTGTGGGTTTGTGTGTTTGTTGGTCTTTTTTTTAGTATTCCCCCAGTAGCAATGAGACACCATTCACTGGCAGTACTGCCTCGTAGGTCCCCGGTGAATGAAGAGGCTCTTGGCCCTCATATGACTCCTGATCTGTGGTGAGAGAATGTTAGGCAGGGACACTCCACCCCAGAGGAACAAGACGGAAGGGTCAGGTGGTAGAGCATGGGAGGGTGGGGCTGGGAAGCGGGAAAAGAGGACAATATGATAAGGATGTAACCTGAAGCAACAAACAAATAAATTTATTAACTAAAAAAAAAAAAAAAAGGCAGGGGCAGGGCTGAAACACTGTGAATGGAACAGAGGATACAGCCATTCGGCCTGGTTTTGCAGACCTCCAGGTGTAGAGAAGACGTGGAGCTAAGGTAAAATACAAGAGAATTGTGGTATTGGCCCATGCCTTTTACTTCAGCGGAGACGGGGGGGGGGGGCACCGTAGAGTTGGGGGTCTTATGTATTCTGGAGTCATACGGAGCGGGGTGGTGAGGGTGCAAACTCTTGGTCCCACCATTCAAGAAGAGTACACCCTTGGTCCCAGCTCCCAGCACACTGGAGACAGAAACGGGCAGATCCCAGAGCTCAGGGTCAGCCTGATGCAGGGCAAACTCTAAATAGAAAAAGACTTCGATACACGAGTGGTGGAACACGTCTTTGATCCCTTCAGATGGGAAACACAGGTCCCTGATCCCAATAATCAGAGTTCAGAGACACACACATGGGATTTGGAGGGACCTAGGTTTGGAGGCTACTTACAAAAGGCTGTCTCGATGCAGGCAGATTGTCCTTTGGGATCTCAAAATATATACACTAGAGCTGGTTTAGCCTCAAGGTGACAGAATGATTTCTTCTTTAACCCGGATTGAAAGATAACTCTTTGTATGTTGTCAGAAGGCCAAATTTGCTTCAGGAGAAGTACTACCTAGCCCCCCCATCCCCCCCCCCATAAAAAAAAAAGAGGGCAATTGTCCTAGGGTTGGGATTGGGGCAGGGCTCTGTTCTTATTGTTCCAGGAGAATCGAAGCATCCATTAGGGGAGCCCGGGAACGGCTGGACATCGGAATCCTCAGCAGAGAGCAGAATCAGGCACCAAGGAGGACGAGTGACCCAGTTGATTCTGCCTGGCAGATTTCCTCAGTAGCTGTCTCCATCAGGGGCCTGCAACCACCACAGCAATCCAATGTCACTGGGACCGCTCAGCTCTACACAATGCCCCGACAGGAACCTCAGTGAAACCTGCAAGATCAGCTTCTGCCTATAAACCCCTTAGGTCATCTAAACAGCTGAGAACAGAAGGACTGAACATAAAAGGAGTGTACTAACATTTTTAATCATTTTCCCCATTTGGGTTCGGGCCCCAAACAGATCTACTACGACCCAAATCAGCAGGAAGTCACTTTAAGAGAGAGACGTCCCATGCCCAGAGGGTGGGGAGGGTGTTTCTCTGCCCTTCTTTTTGGTTATTTGAAGGATAACTGAAAACTCTGTTATGTAGGGGTAGAGACTACAAGCTAATAAATGGTCCTGTCTTAATGGGTTTTGGAGGTTAGCCCCAGGGAATTCCTACTTTTCCTTTTCTGTATCCTTCTTCCTCTCCTATGTAGGAGTGCATGGGCTTGAGAAAAATGAGATATAGACATAGCACAGAAAGATCCAAGAAGAAGGGGCAGATTATTGAATATGCCCTTATACCTTTGTATATTGATACAAAATTAGTAGTTTATTTGGCTAAAGTGGTATTGACCATTGTTTATTGTGCAAAAATAAGATTGTATTGGATTACATCGGTATTGATCTTTGTATATTGATACAAAATTAAGATTATAGTTGGCCACAATGGTATTGACCCTTGCATATGGATGTAATATTAAGATTATATTGGGCTACATAGGCATTGATCTTGGTATATTGATACATAATTAAGAGTATATTTAACCACAATTGAATATATCTTTGTATATTGATACAAAATTAAAGGTAACGCTTCCCAATGGTATCATACCTAGAGATACTTAAAAATAAAATGTGAAGCTCTGACCTCTTGATACCAACCGTCTAAAACGGTCTAGGATAGTTAAAACAAACTCCTAGTCATGCAAACATGTCACTTTGTTAGCTACTATGACAGTTTATCACAAATATTCTCTAAACTACCCAGTAATCAAGTTGCTAAGAGACAAGCAACATTTGCTTATCTAAATACAAGAGATGGATAGGGCATCTTCAAAAACCCCTAGAGATCTGCAGAATATGGCATTCAAAGATGTTATCTTAAATCCAGATTTTTTTTTTGATATTGAGACATATCAGCGCCTGACAGCACCCCCTATTCTACTCCAAGTAGAAGATAAGCATCGAAGAACCTCCACTGTAAGATGGTTGAATTAGTGGCAAGCCTTTCTCTTGGCACGAAAAAACCCCTTGCACCAACTGCAGACAGACTGCTGTCCAAAAAGGACAAAACTTGGTAGCAGGGAAGTCGACAGCCTAACTCTGCCAAAACAGGGTAGGTAAGTCCTTCATAATCCCTGCTCTACAACAAATGTCTGTCAGAGAAACAGGACCCAAAGGCTGAAGATTGATGCTGGAATGTATGGAGAGAAAATGGGAACTGTCCAGGCAGTCATTGGTATGTTCTTTCTTAGTTTTGGAAGCTGCAGGCCCTGCACTTCCTATATAAGCAAATATATTTATCCCTCTCAGGTCTCTGAGGTGGTTGAGGAATAGACAGCTAGAGTCTCATAGTTAAATTTTGAGTTGTTTAGGAATCAAGAGGGTGTTATAGATCTAAGAAGATACTCTTAAAAGTGTGTTGCAAGATAGTATGAATGTTGAGTCACATATAGACCTTTAAACTCATGGAGTTGGTTAGATAGTAGAATGTTAAAGTCAGGGGCCAAATATGTATAAACTGGACATTGGGAAGGTATACTGGGCCAATTTACTCTCATAAATGTGGCATATTTATATCTATTGTTTTGTATAATACTTACTGTAATAAGAGAAGGAACCATCTGTTGGACTGAAAGGGGAAACTTCTGGGGGGAAGAGGGTGGAAGGGTGGGATAGGAAGGGGGAATAGGGAGGGGTTTGTTACTGAGATGTAAATTGAAGAAAAAAAAATAAAGTATTTAAAAAAACAAAAAAAGAAATTGATGAAGAAACAAAAAAAAAATATGTATTTTCCTAGGCTCCTTAAAAAAAAAAAAAGAAAATGTCAATCCTGAAACCCATTATTATGCATCATTGATAAACACAAACAAAAAACACTGAAACTAGAATATGCAGTTTATTTTCTTCAGTTAAAACATTCTATTATTTAGCTTGGGAATCAGAAAGTCAACAATAGCCTGAATGACAAAAATGAGTACTACTGTGGGTGTGTATATGCAAGTTTGCATTTGCATAGATGTGTATGTCTGTACTCAGCAACAGCAGAGTTCAAGGTTGTACTGAGATATTTTAAAGAGAAGAACAGGCTTACTTGGTCTTCTTCGCTGTCTTAATTTACATGTTGCCTATAATAAATGGATTTGTTGTTGTGGGCAGGCTTCACTGATTCGAATTAAAAGATGCATTTCCTTTCATTTTTTTTTTTCATCCATGCATGACTGGAGTTTAACTGTGCATGAAACCTATTACTTTAAACAAGAGGAATTGAAATATATTCAGATGCCTTTTTCCAATAAAGTAAAATGGCTAGGAATGGTTGGAACAGGGTCCATCTTTTGGGAACTGAGAGTATTTGTGGATTTTTGACTTCGGTGTCTAAGCTGCTGTGGTCACACTCCCAAACCTCATTCATGTCTCAATTTTACTTATTTCTGAAATTTCACAATTCAGGAACCTGTCCACTGCGATAAAGACATTTACTTGTTCTTGCAAAGTTAGATGAGGTAAAGAACATAAATAATTGAGATCAACACTTAGAAATTCATGGCAAATGTTAGCACTCATCTCATGGCTTCCTCTTGTTCTTTTCTTCATTTTCTTTCAAGTTTTTGTACTTGTAGGGAGATTAAGAAGTTTACAAGCAACCCATAAACCTTTTTTTTTTCTGAGATGGGGTTTTTCTGTGTCCTGGAATTCGTTCTGTAGACCAGTCTGGCCTTGAACTGAGAGATCCACCTGTGTCTGCTTCTGGAGTGCTGGGATTAAAGGTGTGTCCATTACCACCTGGCTTGAAAGTAAACTTAAAATCAGAGGGCCTGTGTCACTAAAAGTGAAATCTTACTGAACTTCAGGCTCCTTTCTCTACCTTCATGAGATCCAGGTCAGACTGTAGGGTAGGTGAACAGGGAGTCACAGAATTTCTTATCTCCAAAGAGAAAAGAAAATTCCTTTTCGACAGCCTTCAACATGGCAGAACACATACAAAGGTTTTCCAGGAAAACAAAGTGTCCCTTATAATGTGTCTGCTCCTTTCTTAACTGGGTTAAGTGTAGTAAATGTCAAACCCAGAGAAATGAATTCAGACAAAGCAATTACTCAGCAACTCATTCGTCTGAACTCAATTGTGTAGGGTGGGAACTGTTAAGCATCTGGTATGGGACCCCTCTCACACATAAGTAAGGAGAGCCCTGGTTTACCCTTCTTCCTCTGAGCAAGCCCTTTTCTGTCAAATGAGGAGACTTTTGGACAAACCAGGATATGCCCATGTATATTCCTGTCTCCCTTTGTAGGCAACACATGAAGCCCCCAGAAGTCTCACATTCCTGCCTGAACAGCCTCTGGCAAACTGCCCACATCTGTTTTTCCTATGTTGCCTGCAGCCCCAGTGCAGACTCATAAACTCAAGATCATAAGAAGGGTTTTAACAAGGGAAGAACATGGGATGCAAGAAGGAGAGAGGAGGGGATGGATTACAAAGCATGAATGGAACTACATATGAGTGAACTGAGATGTCAACACACGTGTGCACGGGGCCTCTCATTATACAATACAAAACTGAGCTAAGCAACAAGGAGGAACAGGTTGCAAGCGAAGGCTCTGATGGAAGGGGCCAAGCTCTCCTGTTGGGATCACTTTCTAGCAGTGTCTGGAAGCTAAGACATCTACATTCATATGTCAGTCTCTCAGGTCTCTGAAAGGGGTGCTCTCAAATACAGACCTCTTTTAGATGGTTTCTTTGATTATGTAGAACTGTGCTGATATCCTAGGCTGGGTCATTCTCTTGCTGTGGATAGATAAGTCCCAGCACAAGCATTAGAGGCAGTCTGCATCATAAGACAAAGATTGCAGCTGAGCTGGAGACCTTCAAGATCAATGTAGTACAACCAGCTCAGTTAGAGAGAAGGAAAACTGGATGCTTTAGGGATCAGCAAAATTTATAGCTAGATAAATTCTTTGGTGGAAGATGACACTGATGATATTAATACAGGAGATGTGATGGTTAAATGAACCTTTTCTCATTTGAATTATTGTATTTGAAACACCAGAAGCAGTTAGGTTTTTATTGTATGTGTTTTATATGCTTTAAAAAGTATTTGATTAAGTTTTGTCATTTGGAAGTGTACAGCCAGTATCAAACCTCACATTGCCAGATAACTGGGTCCTTTCTTGGGACATTTTGGCCTATTGTTTACATTGGATAGCCCACTTAGTTGGATCTCCACCCCGGACATACATGTTCCACTTAAACTATCTCACTTAGACTTGGTTGTTTATAGATCTGGTCTACTTCTCTGTCATTGGAGAAGGAACCTGTGGAGAGTGGATAAAGTCTTGTGTGAGTGTGAATATCTATTGTTGACAGGTCACAGACACCAGTACCTCAGACCCACAGAAATGACCAAGTCTTCCCTGGTTAGGCTCAGCAATCTGGTAAAGGCCTCCCCTGGTCTGAGTATAGATATTGAGAGTGTGTGCCTAAAGTAACAATCAACTTCAACTTTCGCATCCTGGTTGACAGTGACCTGAGACTGCCCCTAAATAGAACTCTGATCAAGGCGGACTAAACAGCCTACTCATTCCTGTAGCACATAACAAATGCACTAAGCTTCTGGGCTGCTGGCACATCTCCATTACATGGTCTACCCAATTCCAATGTTG
Source organism: Lophiomys imhausi (assembly GCA_907164525.1). Lineage (NCBI taxonomy): Eukaryota > Metazoa > Chordata > Mammalia > Rodentia > Muridae > Lophiomys > Lophiomys imhausi. Next base: position 11,858 of record CAJQZJ010029507.1, on the reverse strand, counting down.
GTTGTGTTGTGTCTGCCTGTCTTTCTTAATTCCATATCATCCTCAGCCAAGCTCACAAATCTGGCCACACTGGCTTCAGCAAGAGCTATTTTATATTCTCCTCACATAGAATAAAGCATGGACCACCACACAGTTGACATTCAAATATATAATTCTGTTAGTCTACATGAAGGGAGAATACATTTCTAAGTAGATGTACAGGTGGTACAAAAAAAAAGAGTACACATATGGATATCCAAAAAAGTACAATTGGTACATGGGTGTTCCTTGTCTTCTCCATCCAATGCTATCTTAGTAGCTACTACAAATTGGACCAGAGGCAGCTGCTCAAATCAAAGAACCCAGTTATCTCATCAAATACTCATCATGTAGCTGATAGGTGGTTATTTGCCTAGGGGAGATATTCTGGATTGGTTACAGTCCCTGTTAGAAAAAAATCTCAACATAAATTACAAAAATTGGGGAAAAGTATCAAGGACTGAAGTTAGGACCCCACACAGAGCAAAGACTCTTGCAAGCAAGTAGAAGCTGTGGAAGGCAGATGTAATAAAGTCATCAAGTAAGGCAGACCAAGTGCGGGAGATACTGAGTCACCACAGTGGTGCAGGCTGGATAATGGCTGGCAGATCTATAACTGAACACATGCAGATTTTCCAGAAGATAAAGAAAATAACTCATTCATCAGCAACACTCAAATTATCAATGCCTTCTCATTCAAGACATTTGAGACTTCACAAGACCTGCCTAACTGAACTTGATTTTCTTCCTCAGAATTCTTGCCATATTACTTTTCCTAGAACTTGGAACCATACATAGACAATGGGTAAGACTCATTGAAGTTTCACTTTTCATCATGGCTCTTTTGAGAAAATTTAAAGACTGTTTTCTTTCAACCACATAATTATTTGAAGAAGAAACTTTTATTAATCCCCAGACTAGAAAATAGAAACATTAAAAGTTAAATAGCTACCCTGGATCAGGTAACACAAAAGGAATCAGACATAGAACTCTAATCTGTAGGCATCTCGACAGAGGTGGGGTTAGCATCCTACCTCCTTGTCATAGGATATTTTTCTGCTTGGGCTGTCTCTAGGAAGAGTTATTCTTTCATCATAGCACACCCTGTCTGTCCTAAACTCAACTGAATTGTCAACTGTCTCCTTCCTTACAGCAAGATGCTCTAAGAGTACATAAATCTTTGTTTCTAGAACTTTTCACAAGTCAAGGTAGACAACTCAAAATAGTTCAGTGAGTAACAGGTGTGCCTCCTTAACCAGAGTCTGTGCTGCAAGTATCTCCTCACATCCTCTCTACCCTGGGAAGAAGTCAACTGGCCTTTGAAAAGCTTAAACCCAATTTAAGGTGACTTTCATTGAAGAATAGTATTACTTGGGTACTAGAGAAAGAACTTAAAGTCAATATGCATGTAAATATATTATTAGAACATAATTTAAACATCTCAATTCATATGGCACTTTGTAGATTGAAAAGAATCTTTATTAGGTGCCCCAAATATTCCTTTGATGATTTTTGTTCTTGGTCTTGCAGGCGGCTCCTGTCTGAATCATGGTGAACCGTCATGTTGGTAAGTGAAGTCTTTTCTGTTGCAACCTGGAGTCACCAATGCCTCTGGTTAGAAGTCTGAAGAGTGAGATGGGAGAGAGTGTGGATGGAGGCATTCTTTCGCTACTTTCCCTGGAATCAAATCCCTCCAATCTTCCCCAACACATTGCATAAACAATTAAGCTTGAAGATGAAGATATTATCCTGTTACAAGCATTTATTTATGGTGTATGTGCCTATGTGTGTGTGCATATGCCATGGAGTGTGTGTTTGGAGGTCAGTGAACAACTTGTAGGAGTTGGTTCTCTCATTCTCCCAAATGGATTTTGGCTTAAAACTCAGGCTTTCAGGTTTGGCAGTTTTACCTACTCAGGTTTACCTACTGAGCCATCTAGTTGGCCTGAAGTCAGTTTTGCAAAGTGTTCAGAGTTCAAACAAGATTGTATCTACGTCTAATGACTTGTCTTCATAAAGGGATGGCTTTGTGGCTCCCTCTCCTCTCTCCATCTCAGCCTGCTTTCTTTTTCATGCCCCACCCTCACAAAGTGCCTTTTGTCTGCTACTCTGGATTGTGAGAATCTCTTTTATTCTCTGTGGAAGCACACTTTACCCCTTTTACCTTTCTAACTGTCATCCCAGCAGTAACACAGGAGACTCTTCATTATTCAAAAGGGATACTATGGGTCTAGGTCTTGCAAATAGAGATATAGGACATTCTAATTCCCTGTAGTCTCTAACTGAATGCTGCTAACACGAAATTCTAACTCACTGTAGTCTCCCTGCCAGAGAAAAGCCTAGTGAGTTACTTCCCAAGTTTTTCTTTCCCACATGCCAATGGACATTTCCACAGCCAGAACATCTTCCTTCTTGAGAACAGTCACATCTCATGCAGAGAAAGAGTCATCACCTGCTGGTTTAAGAACAGAAAGCTCAACATTATTGTTAGGAACTTTGACACTTTTCTGGGCCTGGATAAAACCTCTAGTAGGTGGAAATGAATTTCTCTTTGTTATACAGGAAGGATGACTCAATTCTCATGAAGTTTTCAAAAGTTTTAAATCATTTTTTCCCACAGCAAACCCTGTCATTACTCCCAAGAGAGTGGGGCAATTTATGCTACCATAGTACTAAGAAAATTGAACCCTAGGGAAGTTAGACAAATTGCCAAGCATTGGTTAATACAGTGTGACTGTTCCTTTTGGCCTCATGAACCTGTGAGAGTGGAGCCTAAAAATGAGGCAGATTAAAGTCGTATGCACTAGCCAACTTCATTCAGGATATCAGACAGTTTATATTCTGAGGGCATTCTGAGGGTTAAGCAAGGTCATGGGAGCAAAGTTCACTTGAGTTAAAATTGTATACAGGGACAAGGTTACATGATTTAAGTTTATACAACACATCATTTTGAATAATGATTGGTAAGAATATGGGTAGTCTAAAGTAAAATCCACACCTATTTTTACACATGGGAGGGCCACAAAAGCATATTCCAAGAACAAACCCTTATTGTGGAAAAAAAAATTACAAGACTCTTGTCCTACTTTCTTGGAATTTTCTCACAACCTCTCAGAAATCTCCTCACACAGCTTCCATTCATGGACCGTGTTCTGACATTGCAGGATGTACACACTCTACTCATAAATTTTAATTGCGTACTTTCCAAGGGATTTCTGGCAGCTGTGAGAAAACAGCTGAGGGTAAATGCTTGATCTATTTGTTGATCTCATGATGGTAAATGATTCAATCTATCAGTTGATCTCATTTAAGTATTTCCTTTCTAATTCTCCTTTCTTAAATTAAAAGAATACAGCACTGTTAAAGTTATTTAAAAAGTCTTGATTTAGAACACCTGGGAAGTAAGGGTTTGTCTCCAACACTGCAAGTTGGGTGTTTCTGAATGCAACAAAGACTGAATACTCCTTATGTAGTAACTCCTAGGCTGTCGCAGGTTTCCTAGAGCTGCCATTCATAACATTTCTAGTTTGTTCCACAGTTTCCTTTACTGATTCTGAGCCTTGTATATGTTAGAAACTTAGTAAATGGTTCAAATTTTAAATGTCATTTTCTTGAGAGTATGCTGCAACCCAAATTTTAAACGAGTCCAATCTGGGGTCCCAGTTAGATAGCCTGATGAGATCATACAAATGAGCTTAGCACCATGAGAAAAAGAAAGTAGGAAAACAAGGATTTCTATTATTTTTATGCATCCAGTGTCCTGATGAAAAAAGGTGATCACAGGACCAGATAATCTATGAAATTATAGTTTCAATGTTAGTCTATATATTGATACAATCTTTGTCATAGAATCACAATAGATATTTTCCAGTAAAAGTCTCATTATTTTGAGAGTTCATTATAATGCCCCTCATGTCATGTAGTAGCAAACAGAAAATCTATTATTTAATACTTATTAAAGCGTATCTTATTTACCATAGAAGGCAAATTATAAATTACTTTTTTCTCTAAAAGATTATCTGTAATCAAAGGCACAGTTTTTCTTCTTTTGGGTGAAATACTGTTTCTGTGTCTCACTACTAACTCAAGTTACCCACAACTCTCTTCCTATATTTTTTATTACCTGGAAAGTATTTATTGGCTATAACCATGCCCCTCTGAGACCCTTCTTTTCTGCTACATAATTTTGTTTGGCTAGTCTCCTTATATGTCACCCCATGTGACTGCCAAGTCATTTTGGATTGTCTTTTTTCATTTCTAGAGGCTGGTTACTATACGCTGTAGTATAGTCGAGAACTTTGTGCAATCTTTCACAGCCATGAGTCTCCTTATGACAAAGGCTTAAGTTTAATAGTCTCTCAGATTAGACAGAAGCCACTGGCTTGGTGTCTCTTTATACGGAGGCAAGACAAGCAGCAAGTATCACTGAGACTATTCTAACCAGACAATGGGAGAAGGCAAGGGCAAAGCAAATCCAGGATCCTCTTCACCTGGCACACCCTGTTGGTCATCTCTGCTTCCTTCTCTTGATGCTTGGGTGACAGCCAGGTGTAGCGTTGGTGACCACAGAGGAACTGCTATTTACCAAACTTCTGTGGCATCCTAAATCTGAACCTCATTCATTAGCTGATCTCTTGTCAGATTAGCTGAATTACATTGTTATCATGCCATTAGGCAAAGCACCATCACAGGTTGCCATACTTTGCCATACTTTGTGAATTACTGAATGGAAGTAAATGTACTTAAATCTTAACCCCAAAATTCATACATTAATGGTGTACAGACATCAGGCTTTGGAGGTAGTTAGTATTAGACATGTGTGATTGAGATCTGTATTTATCAAAGTGAAAGGATGCAATGGCCATGTGTGGCAGACTCTCATTAATGCTCCAATGATGTGGTTCACAGATCTTGTGTTCCTATGAGAATATTCGTAGTTTCACAAGAAGATGAGATCTGAGGTGGTGTCCTTGCTTTGTGATGCTCTCCACAAAGGAAATTGGATTTCCCAAGCTCTAGTCTATAAACTACATATACCTCTTTCTTTTTCATTTAGATTTATTTTATTTTATGTGTATGATTTTTTTTGCATAGATGTATGTAATGCTCAACATGTGTGTGCGTGCGTGGTGCTTACAGAGGTCAGAAGAGGGCATTGGATCCCCTGGAACTGGACTTACGGATAATTGAATTTACCATGTGGGGGCTGGGAACTGAAGCTGGGTCCTCTCCTAACTGCTGAGCTGTCCCACTTCTCCCTAGATTTGTATTCTTAATAAATGATCCAGTATGTGGCATTTATCTGGAACTCTTCTTCTTGACATTTGACACTTGAAAATAGATTCACGCTCCCTAAGGTTTGTCTGGACTTTGGGTTTGATTTTATCTTAAGACTAGAACTCACAACAGGATTAATGTCTTACTAAAGAAACACCTTGGAACTTTTCTGTCTTTCTGTGATGAATAGAAATGCATCCAATCAATGTAGTACTAGTAAATATTTCACAACAGGCTTTCCAGAAAATTTTATACATATCTGTCCATACATTCATTATATCCTCATTTGTGTACCAAATGCATGTTATACAAACCATGAATCAATAAAATAGATAATATTCTTTATTATATTATCAGTCTATATTGTCAGTTGATTTTCACATACTCATAATGCTTGGCCTGGGCATTCTTTTTACTTTACAGGTCTTTTACTCCTATACTATGGTTTCTGATCTTGTGTTTTTATGGGATTTCTGCATGCAAATGTGTATCTCTCTCCATCTTTATGTGTTTTTTATACCCTTTCTTTGGCTCTTCCTCCCTATTTGTTTGTCCGATTTTGTTTGTTTTTATTTCATCTTATTTCATTTCATTTTTAGACAACTGCTTGTTTTCTAATGAAAGAGAGATAGAAAGGACATAGATTTGGGTGAAGATTGGAGAAGATATGAGAGGAGTTGGAGGAGGAAAAACTATAATCAGAATATATTGTAAGGAAAAACATCTATTTTTCAATATCCATTCTATTTATTTTCAATAAAAAATTAATTCTGGAGGGGAGCGAAGATGGCAGCGACCTACACTGACGCATTCTGAACGCGGGGGAAAAAAGAGCCATAAAAAACACAGAGTTACTGGGCACTGTGCAAAAACCGGAGGGGCTAGGACCCCCCCCCCCCGGGAACGCTCACAGCTCCCAAGGGACTGTTAAAAGTCCCAGGGCAAGGCTCTCCCCATCTCTCACAGACACGGAGGCCACTAAACCTGGGATTCGGGAACTCCCATTTGGTGAGGTGCCTGGTAAGATCATTCCCAACTTACAGCAGGCAGAATCAGGGTCCACATGGCCATAGATCGCTGTCCTATTGGGCTCCCCACACATCAGGTTGAACTTATACCCACTTAGAAAAGGTTGTGAGATAGTGGAAGCCTTAGCAAGGAACAAACAGGGGGCTCAGCGGGTGGTCCGCAGCCGCTCGTGAAGTGGAGGGCGAGAGGTTCCGAGAGAGGGCGGGAAGCAGGGAACACAAAAGCAGGCGGGAGGGGCCAAATCTCACACACTCACAAGAGCGCAGCTGGGGAGGGAGCAGGGCCAAATCCCCGCAAGTCCACGGCAGGTCATCTGGGGAGAGAGACAGGCGTGGGTGGGACCAGGGGTCCGTGCACCCATGGCTGAGGTGCTGGGACGAGAGGTGCACTCAGGCAGCCGGAGGACCCGGGGCTTGGGGTACCCACGGGACCCGTGGTGGCGCAGACAGGAAGGAAATCAGGCACAGGGTCCAGCCCTGTGGCGAGAAGACTAGAGAGAAACCAGAAATCGGGACCATAGCTGTATCCTGGAAAATCCAGACATATCAGGTGTGGAGCCAGACCCTGTCAGCCTCTGGGACGACAAACAAAGGCCACAGAATCTGTGCCTGGGCAAACAGGCCCATACCATCAGAACCATTACAGGCTGATAACTCAGAGTGCAACATAGAGCAGTCTCAATTGGGAGCAGTGAAACAATCCTAGTCCATTACTCACAACCTGGGAATAGGCTGCACCAGATCACAGTGCCTCTGGCCATTAAAATCACGGTGACCTTGAAATCCCCCTGTAAGCAACGACAGATAGCCAAGTAACTCGTCCCCTGCAACAAATCATCCACTGTGGTTCCAAGCACAGAAAACAGACAGCTAAATGCATCCAATGGCGAAAGGTCAAAAAAAAAAAATAGAAATCAAGGAATTATGACTCCAACAAAACAGAACCACCCTAGCTCATCCAATTCGGATGACCACACACCAACAGAAATACATGAAAACATTGACAATTCTGCATTATGGAAAGTGATAGAGTCCCTGCAAGAAGAACTTAAATCTATGAAGGAATTCAAAGAAACCACAATTCTACAAATCAAAACAAGGAACAACACCATTAAAGAGCTCCAAGCCAAGGTGACAGAGCTTGAAGAGGAAAAGGAAAAAGCCATGAAAGATTTTCATACAAAAACAAGCAAGCTGGAGAAGGAAATGTACAAAATGAACAAAACCATACAAGACATGAAAATAGAAATAGAAACAATAAAGAAAACACAGTCAGAGTTAAAAGAGAAAGTGGAGAACCAAGGGAAGAGAACAGGAACTACGGATGTGAGTATCAACAATAGGATGCAAGAGATGGAAGACAGGATCTCAGGCATGGAAGATTCAGTGGAAGAAATCAGTACAACATCCAAAGAAAATGAGAAGGCTAAAAAATCTCTCACACACAACATCCAAGAAATCAAGGACTCAATGAAAAGACGGAACCTAAGAATTATAGGTATAGAGGAAAGAGAAGACTCCCGACTCCAAGGTGCAGGAAATATCTTCAACAAAATCATATAGGAAAACTTCCCAAACCTGAAAAAAGAGATGCCAATAAAAATCCAAGAGGCTTACAGAACACCAAACAGATTAGACCAGAAAAGAAACTCCTCTCACCACATAATAATTGAAACCCCAAATGTACAGAACAAAGAAAGAATATTAAAAGCTGTAAGAGAAAAAGGTCAAGTCACATACAATGGCAGACCCATCAGAATTACACCTGACTTTCCCCCGGAAACGTTAAAAGTTAGAAGGGCCTGGTCAGATATACTACAAGTCCTAAGAGATCATAGATGCCCAGCCAGACTACTTTACACAGAAAAACTCTCTATCAACATAGATGGAGAAAACAAGATATTCCATGACAAAATCAAATTTAAACAATATCTCCCCACAAACCCAGCCCTACAGAAAATCCTAGAAGGAAATTTCCAACCCAGAGAAAAAACTCCACCCAAGACAACAAAGGGAATAGAAAATCCATCAGCAACTAAACCAAAAGAGGAACAGGACCACCACCTATACCAAACTAATGGGAAATAACAACCCCAGGTCACTAATATCCATCAACATCAATGGACTCAACTCCCCAATAAAAAGACATAGGTTTACAGAGTGGATCTGCAAGCAAGACCCTTCCTTATGCTGTATACAAGAGACACATCTAACTACGAAAGATAGACACTGCCTCATAGTAAAGGGCTGGAAAATGTTTTCCAAGCAAATGGACCCAGGAAGCAAGCTGGAGTAGCCATCCTAATATCAAACAAAACAGACTTCCAATTGAAGTTAATGAAGAAAGACAAAGAAGGGCACTATATACTCATTAAAGGGAATATTCATCAAGAGGAAATTTCAATACTGAACATCTATGCCCCAAATACAAAGGCACCTACTTTCGTAAAAGAAACACTTCTAAAACTTAAAGCGCATGTCGATCACAACACATTAGTAGTGGGAGACTTCAACACCTCACTCACAACAAAGGACAGATCATCAAGACAGAAGACAAACAGAGAAATATTGAGGCTAACAGAGATCATGAAACAAATGGACCTAACAGATATCTACAGAACGTTTCACCCAAACACAAAGGAATACACCTTTTTCTCAGCACCCCACAGAACCTTCTCCAAAATCGACCACATAGTTGGTCACAAGGATAGTCTCAATAGATACAAGAAAATTGAAATAACGCCTTGTATCTTATCAGACCACCACGGAATAAAGCTGGTCTTCAACAGCAAAGGAATCAACAGAAAGCATACACACACATGGAAATTGAACAGCTCCTTACTGGATAACCACTGGGTCAGGGAAGAAATGAAGAAGGAAATCAAAGACTTCTTAAAATCCAACGACAATGAAGACACAACATACCCAAACCTATGGGATACATTGAAAGCTGTGCTACGAGGAAAGTTCATAGCACTAAGTGCTTTCAAAAAGAAAATTGTGACAGCTCATATTAGTGAACTAACAGCTAAGCTGGGTGAATTGGAAAAAAAAGAAACAAACACTCCCAAGAAGAGCAGAAGGCAGGAAATCATCAAACTTAGGGCTGAAATCAACAACTTAGAATCAAAAAGAACTATACAAAGAATCAATGAAACCAAGAGTTGGTTCTTTGAGAAAATCAACAAAATAGACAGACCCCTAGCCAAATTAACTAAAAGGCAAAGGGAAAGAACACAAATCAACAAAATCAGAAATGAAAAGGGAGAAATAACAACAGACATTGAGGAGATCCAGAAAATATTCGGACATTACTTTAAAAATCTATATTCCACTAAATTTGAAAACATAAGCGAAATGGACAATTTCCTCGATAAATTCCACTTACCAAAACTAAATCAAACTCAGATTAACAGCTTAAACAGCCCAATAACACCTAAGGAAATAGAAACAGTCATTAATAATCTCCCAACCAAAAAAAGCCCAGGGCCAGATGGCTTTAGCACGGAATTCTACCGGACCTTCAAAGAGGAACTAACACCATTACTTTTCAAACTCTTCCACCACATAGAAACAGAAAGATCACTGCCAAACTCATTCTATGAGGCCACTGTCATTCTGATTCCTAAACCACACAAAGACCCAACAAAGAAAGAGAACTTCAGACCAATCTCCCTCATGAACATAGATGCAAAAATACTTCATAAAATACTACCAAACCGAATTCAAGAACACATCAAAAGTATCATACACCATGATCAAGTAGGCTTCATCCCTGGAATGCAGGGATGGTTCAATATACGAAAGTCTATCAATGTAATTCACCACATAAACAAGGTGAAAGACGAAAACCACATGATAATCTCGCTAGATGCAGAAAAAGCATTTGACAAAATCCAACACCCCTTCATGCTAAAAGTTCTGGAGAGAACAGGCATACAAGGACCATACCTAGAAATAATAAAGGCAATATACAGCAAGCCAGTAGCCAACATCAAATTAAATGGAGAGAAGCTTGAAGCATTTCCTCTAAACTCAGGGACAAGACAAGGATGTCCACTTTCACCATATCTCTTCAATATAGTACTTGAAATCCTTGCTAGAGCAATAAGACAACTAAAGGAGATCAAAGGGATAAAAATTGGAAATGAAGAAGTCAAATTATCCCTATTCGCAGATGATAGGTTAGTATACATAAGCGACCCCAAAATCTCCACCAAAGAACTCTTACAGCTTATAAACAACTTCAGCAAGGTGGCTGGCTACAAAATTAACTCAAAAAAATCAGAAGCCCTTCTTTATACAACAAACAAATATACCGAGAAAGAAATAAGGGAAACAACCCCCTTCACAATAGCCACAAACAACATAAAATACCTGGGGGTAACTCTAACCAAGCATGTAAAGGACCTATATAACAAGAACTTCAAGCCCCTGAAGAAAGAAATGGAAGAGGCCTTTAGAAGATGGAAAGATCTCCCATGCTCATGCATAGGTAAGATCAACATAATAAAAATGGCTATCCTACCAAAAGCAATATATAGATTTAATGCAATTCCTATCAAAATACCAACACAATTCTTTATAGACCTGGAAAAAGCTATTCTCAACTTCATATGGAACAACAAAAAGCCCAGAATAACTAAATCAATCCTGTCCAATGAAAGAACATCTGGAGGTATCACCATCCCAGATTTCAAGCTGTACTACAGAGCAACAGTAATAAAAACAGCATGGTACTGGTATAGAAACAGACCAGTGGATCAATGGAATCGAATTGAAGACCCAAACATGGATCCACACACCTATGGCCAACTACTCTTTGACAAAGAAGCCAAAAACGCACAATGGAAGAAGGACAGCATCTTCAACAAATGGTGCTGGTCCAACTGGATGTCCACTTGCAAAAGAATGAAATTAGACCCATACCTATCACCTTGTACAAAACTGAATTCCAAGTGGATCAAAGATCTTAACATAAGGCCAGCCACACTAAAGATACTAGAAGAAAAAGTAGGCGAAACCCTTGAACTCATTGGCACAGGTGACAACTTCCTGAACAGAACACCAACAGCTCAGGACCTGAGATCAACAATCAATAAATGGGACCTCATGAAACTGAAAAGTTTCTGTAAAGCAAAGGATACTGTCATTCGAACAAAACGGCAACCAACAGACTGGGAGAAAATCTTCACCAACCCCACATCTGATAGAGGGCTATTATCTAAAATCTACAAAGAACTCAAGAAACTAAATGCCAAGAAACCAAATAATCCAATCAAAAAATGGGAGATGGAGCCAAATAGAGAATTCACAAAGGAGGAATCCCTAAGGGCTGAGAGACACCTGAAGAAATGTTCAACATCCTTAATCATCAGAGAAATGCAACTCAAGACGACCCTGAGATTCCACCTAACACCTGTTAGAATGGCTAAAATAAAGAGCTCAAATGATAGCGCATGCTGGCGAGGGTGTGGAGAAAGGGGTACCCTACTCCATTGCTGGTGGGAGTGCAGGCTTGTGCAACCACTATGG
>CAJQZJ010029505.1:7127-32573 GCA_907164525.1 Lophiomys imhausi | reverse complement strand
AACATTATTTTTCTCTTCCTAGGCCTGTGCAAGCTAAACACACACTCTACAGCTGTGCTCTACCCTCATTCCCAGGGAGGATTTGAAGATACTTTTTTAGAGGGAAATAAACTGTCATTCCAAATCATGGCTCCTTGGTAAAGTAGACAAACCTGTGACCTGTGGAAAAGGCCACTGAACTCTACCCTCTAACTATATATTGCTGTTATAGAAAGCTCTCTAAAAGGAGCCTTGTTGGTAGATTAGAGCTATTTAGAAAGTAGAAAATCAACTACTCATTCTGGAGCATAGTGAAACCCCATGAAGATAGAGGAAAGTCAGAAGAGAAAGGGCTGAGATAAAGACAGGATTCAGCTTGAATTCATTTGGGGGATGCCTGCCTCATATTTAAAGCCCTTCTTCACAAGTATTTCATTCAGCTCATCTTATCTTGCCCTAATGCTTTTCTAGAAAATAATTTTTTAAAGTCTCAATGGCTGGTTCTGCAAGATGGGGTGGATGTGGTTTAATGTGTTTTCATTCACTGGTTTTTGAATTTCTCATTCCCACTGTGCCTTACCCCAGATTTGGCTTATGTATCCGCAGGGCATGACTAAATTGGAGCACTCTTCTTTGGGTGTGGTTTTTCTTTCCCTGGATGAACTTCAAAAGGAGCAGCCCTTGTGAGCCTGGGGTTGAGCCCTTCTGTAACCACTGACACATTGCAACAAAGACACTTACCATTTCAAGCAGCTACAACTTTTAGGAGAGTAAGGATTAGCAGTTAATGTCACTGCAGGAATGGCTAGCAAGAGGATTGACGACTGCTGATGCCTTCTGAGAACCTTGGCTGAGTAGAGTAATTTTGCACAGAAGCCGGTATGAATAGTAGGTGCTCTGAACCTTCTCTTATGTTCCATAAATAAAATTAGGAGGTTCATTATTGTCCGTTTTAAACAACTAGTGAGTACCAGGCATCAAATAGTCCTCATCTCATTAAACCCTCTGCATTTCTGCAGGCTTGGTATCACCATTCTAGGTTTATAAAGAAGCAAAGTACAAGACACTTAGGTGAGTTAACCTCATTAGAAGTAGAAGAATAACTTTACCCAAAACTCTCTGATCCGACACTTTCCTGCTTTACTCTTATGGTACCTCCTCTTTTATATGTCTACTGGGGACCATGTGAATGTGTATATATTTTTTAAGTTCCCATGGTGACTAAAACATTGAGTGGAATGTGAGGACAGTTTCCACTGCTGAGGACAAGCGTTCAGCTAAGGTGTGAGGTATTTAATGTATTAATCCTGCCAGGAGTACAGTACAATGTTTATATTTCAAAAGGCAAACACTTGGAATTGGTCATGCTTAACCCATGGTGAGTTTCACTCAATGAAGAGATATTCCTGGGGGATGCCCAGGGCCTCACATGCTGACCTCAAATCACCACGGCAGATTGCTTTACAGTCACCCTTCCCTTCTCTACTCTATTGCTCCATTCCTCAACTCTAGATGCTCCCACAGCGACTGGCATCCCAAACCCTAATGATTCCTTAGCCTGCCATCAGCTTTAAATGTGATTTTACTCTTACTGGAACTTAATAAGAAGAAATAAAAGGAACTGCTTAAGTTTAGACAAAAGTGCTTCAAAACAAACACTTGGCTTCCTTAAATTTATCTCCCATGTTTAATTTATGAAAAGCTTTAGAATCATGGAGGATTTTGGATTTTTATTTTCAAACAAAAGCTATACTTATGAATGGACCTCATTTACATTTTCAGGTGATAGCTCCCCTGCTTTTCTCTTTGTCCTTAGGCTGGTAGTGTCTTCAGAAAAGGGTGCTATGTCTCACTGGTGATAGTCCTAACTTAGCAGACAGATGTCGCCATCTTTTCTCAGTTCCTGGAGTTGACCTTTAGCTCTTGTTTTGAGTTTGTGCTATTTCTTCCTTCCCATTTTATTTTCCTCTTCCAGGGGCACCTGTTTCCGGGGGCATGGCTAAGAAGCCCCCGCTGTATTAAGCCCACTGGTATCTCTTCACTTTTTCACTTCTCCCTAAACCAGTGTTATCTTCTTCTTTTCCCATTAATTGAGATATAAAATATGTCCACTCTACTATTTGATATTTTAAAATCTTTTATCTGGCTCTTTAAAAATAGCAGTCTCTTTTTATACAGATGGTAGAGGACACTTAGCCCAATAATTCCTCATTTCCTCTTTCCTGACTCCTGTGAGGGCACTGGTTCTGTTCACTTGATGTTGTTTCTTCATTCTGTCTAATTTCCTCAGTGACTAGAGGTCTTCCCATGCAAATGGAGGACTCAGTTGATTGGAACACAGGTTGCCCTTTTCTATACAGTCTGGCTCTCAGGGATCTCTCTCTGGCCCCAGGCTCTTGAGTGAGTCTTTCTAATAAATAGGTTTGCATGATGGCTAGGCTTTCTGCGTCTCCTCACAGCCTCTTTGCGGAGATGAGGATGAGGTCCTGCACCTTCCCACTATCTTTCCCCTACAGAACAGATCTTGCTTCTCTTTTCCATTGGGTCAGTCTTCCCCACACTGTTCAAGTTCATATATTTTTCTGGTCTCAGCTTTGTGCCTCTGTGGCATCTTTTCTGTTCATTGCCTCCTACAGGGACTGGCTTTGAGATTTAGGACGCGAGGTGTGTTAGATGGCAGTGTTCCTTCTTTTCTTTCCCCACCCCTTTCCTCTCTGAGGGACTTTGTCAACAGGCTCTATCAGGCATCCATGGAGGAAGGGGTTCATTATGACACAGGACACACTTTCCCCTGAACCTTGGCATTCCTTCCTTCACCACACTGAGTGGATGGATCCAGCAAGAATCCTGGAAAAGTGCTTGTGAACTTAACAGTGCTCTGTGAGAGGGGAGGTGACTGCTTTAAAGTAGTTGAAGAATTAGCAGCGTTTGCAAAGCATTTTCCTGGAGATTTGTGTAAGAAAAGGGACATAATACTTATAAGCAAAGTGCCATCTTCAACTTTAAAAATATCTATCAACATCAGTTCCCAAACTCGGTTTGTGTTTCCATCATCCAGATGAAATACACTTGCTAAACCGGATTCACTGCAGAAATTGCAGACCGTGTCTAAGCAAGACCTCATTAAACCTACTTAGGAAGCTGGCAAACCTAGAACTCTCAGAAGACCGTGATCATGTCTGAAAACCATGTGCAGAGGAGCGCCTGACATTAATATCTGAGGTTAGGCCTGTCTCGCTTTCTATATAATAACAGCTGACATTGATTGAGTGCAAGCTATGAGCCAGGTACCTGTTTCAAGTCCTTTACAGTCACCGCTTTTGAAATCCTCACACTAGTTCCTACAGGTCCAGTATTGTTTTCATTTTCTGATAAGGAAATCCTGGCATAGAGGCACTTGCCGAAAGCTATCTGAATATCTAAGCTGTAGAGGTTGCAGGGAGATCTGAGCCCAGGAAAGCAGAGAGGATCTCCCTTCCCTTATTTCACCTCCAGGTTATGCACATCAGATATGTTATACTAGAAAACTTTCCTATCTCAGTGTAAGACATGAGCATGCTTACTAAGGGACAGTAGCACAGTGCTTTAAAGCTCATTTGTAAGAAGAGATTGCTAATAGGGTTTAGAAGACATAATCATGTATAGCTGACACGTATTATCCCTCCAGTAGCCATATCCCATCTCCAAATTGAATACAAAGGCCATGCAAAATACCTCTTTTGCTCATAGAAAATAGCCCAAATTTCATCCCAAAATAATAGTTAATGTTTGTTAAAGTCTGAGGCAATCAGTGTTCTACCGGGCACTCAGCAGGCATTCACAAAAGGCAGCAAACATGAAATGAGCACCCCTGTCATCATCCTGTTATTGACAAGGACATCTGTTTAACATGCTCCAGCTCCTGAGACAGTTGACAGTCCTGTCATCATTTGAAGCTCAGTCTGTCTCTAGACTCCCGTGGTAGACAGATTTTCACATGGCTTCTGACCTTTGCTCTCTAGTGTCACTCCCAGGATTGTGATATATCACATGGTGTGCTGGTTAGTTTTTTTGTCAACTTGACACAAGCTAGAGTTATCTGGGGAGAGAGAACCCTTATTGAGGGGTGTCCTGTAGGCAAGTCTGTGGGAGCATTGTCTTGATTATGATTGATGTGGGAGGACCTAGCCCACTATGGGCAGTGCCACCCTCAAGCAGATAGTCCTGGGAGGTATAAGAAAGAAGGCTGAAAACAGGTCAGTAAGCTGTTCTCCTCCATGGCTCCTGCCTCTGTTTCTGCTTGAGCTCCTGCCCTGAGTTCCTTGAATGATGGATCATGACATGGAAGTGTAAGGCAAATAAACCCATTCATCCCAAGTTGTTTTTGGTCATGGTGTTTATCACAGCAACAGAAAAGCAAACTGGAAAACATGAAACAGTAACTGTATTTTAAAAAAATTACATAATATATTTGGATTATATTCTTTTCCTTCTCCCAACTCCTCCCAGACCCTCCCTGCTTCTCTACCCACTCAACTTTATATTCTCTATTTCTCTAATCTCTTAAAAAAAAGCAAACAAAAAATGAAAACAAGTAAAAGCTATAAGACAAAATATTCAAAAGTGAAACAAAAGACTCAACAACAGAATGTAGAGTCCATTTTGTGGTTACACGAACTTTGCAAATGTAAAGGGAGATTATCTAACTGGGGCAGATGCCATTCCACAAGCCCTTCAGAGACATGAGTGTTTCCTCTGACTGTCTGCAAAAGAAATCACAAAAATTCAGGAGGGAAAAGGACTTCACACCATGGCTACCTTAAAGCTGGAGAGAGACACGTGAAGAAAAGTGAGATCCTAGAGGAGAGGATGCTGATATCCAGCTGACAGGCACCAAGGAGACAGAAACCTCAGACACATGGTCCCCAGAAAGCTGTCACCATGATTCCGGTCTTGTAAGACCCTATGCTGACCCACCCTAGATGGACCATGCTGAACTTTTGGTCTACAGAGATGTGAGCTGAAAATGGAAGTTGTGTGTAGCCATGGAGTCTCACTCACATAAAGTCCCTTAGGACATGTCATGCTTGGAAGCTGATAGTCACAGAAGCCTAGGGCTCTAATGACTCTATGCCTAAGGCCATATCTCTCACTGCCTTTCTTCTCCACATGATACCTCATAGTTCTCCTTACTTCTGACTGCTCTATTTCTGTGTATTGGATGTCCTCCATTTCCTCTTAGCTCAGGATGTGTAAGTATGCTGCTCCCTCAGCCTTGTGTTTTCCTCCATCCTTTAGAGTGGGCTTCAAAAACTGCTCCTCATGGAAGGCTTCTCTGATTAGGGCACATGCTCTCACCGGAGTCTCAGCTGTCATATTTAGCTCTTTCCCTGTGTATAAATACATTTGTGTAGTTTCCTTTTATAAGTATAACTATTGGTCTTCCTGAATCTTCAGTTGTTTATCATGTGCACTGTAGAAGTATTTTATTAAATATTTACCTGTATTTATATTATATTTAATGGGTGGGCAGTGTTAATCCTTAACCTGCCATTACAAAGAACTCAAGAAATTAAATGCCAAGAAACCAAATAATCCAATCAAAAAATGGGGGGACAGAGCTAAATAGAGAATTCACTAAGGAGGAATCCCTAATGGCTGAGAGACACTTGAAGAAATGCTCACCATCCTTAATCATCAGAGAAATGCAACTCAAGACAACTCTGAGATTCCATCTCACACCTTTCAGAATGGCTAAGATCAAAAGCTCAAATGACAACACATGCTGGCGAGGGTGTGGAGAAAGGGGAACCCTCCTCCATTGCTGGTGGGATTGCAGGCTTGTGCAACCACTATGGAGGTCAGTCTGGCAATATCTTAGAAAACTTGGAATAGCTTTGCCTCAGGACCCAGCCATACCACTTCTGGGTATACACCCAAATGTCTCCTCACAGAATCATAAGGAAGTTTCCTCATCTATGTTCATAGCAGCCTTATTTGTAATAGCTAGAAACTGGAAACAACCCAGATGTCCCTCAACCGAAGAATGGGTTAAAAAACTGTGGTACGTCTACACAATGGAATATTACTCAGCTATCAGGAACAATGAAATTATGCAATTTGCAGCCAAATGGATGGAACTAGAAAAGCTCATCCTGAGTGAGCTAACCCAGACTCAGAAGGATGCATATGGCATCTATTCACTTATAGTAGGATTTTAGCTATATAGTAGAGGATATCGATACTACAACTAACACACCAAAAGGAACATGGACATAGACTTTTTATTTTTTATTTTTATTTTTTCTATTTTTTATTCTTTTTTATATGTTTGTCTGCTTATTTGTTTGTTTGTTTTTTAGTTCTCTCTCCTGGGCAATGAGACACTTTTCACTGGTGTACTGCCTCGTAGACCCCCAATGAATGAGGAGGCTCTTGGCCCTCATACAACCTCTGAACTGAGATGAGGGACTGTTATATAGGGACACCCCACCCCAGAGAAATGGGATGGAAGGATTATGGGGTAAAGAAAAAGAATGAAATGTGATGTTTCAGCCTTTTGCTACTAATTGTCATAAACTGTTTAGGATAATTAAGAAATGCAAACTAATGGTGATGCAAGCCGGTCATTGTATTAGGTATTATGAAAGTCTATTATAGTTATTTTCTAAGCTAATCAGAAATAAAGCTGCTAAGAGACAAGCAACATCTGCTTATCCTAATATAAGAGATAGAAAGGGCCTCTTCTAAAATCTCAAGAGATCTGCAGAATATGGCATTCAAAGATGTCTTCTTAACTTTAGATTTTTTTTATATCAAGACATATCAACCCCTGACAGCACCCCCTATTCTACTCCAAGTAGAAGATGAGCATCAAAGAATCTCCAGTGGGAAATGATTGAATTAGTCGCAAGCCTATCTCTTGGTAGGAAAAGCCCCTTGCTCCAACTGTAGACAGAATGCTGTCCAAAAAGGACAAAACTTGGAAGCAGGTAAGTCGACAGCCTAACTCTGCCAAGACAGAGTAGGCAAGTCCTTCATAACCCCTGCTCTACAATAAATGTCTGTCAAAGAAACGGGGCCAAATGATTGAAGATCGATGCTGTAATGTATGGAGAAAAAATGGGAACTGTCCAGGCAGCCACTGGTATGTCATTTCTTAGTTTGGGAAGCTGCAGGCCCTGTACTTCCTATAAAATCAGATATATTTATCCCTCTCAGGTCTCTGAGGTGGTTGAAGAATAGATAGCTAGAGTCTCATAATTAAATTTTGAGTTGTTTAGGTGTCAAGAGAGTGTTATAGATCTAGGAAGATGCTTTTAAAATTGTGTTGCAATTAGTATGAATGTTGAGTTAGATATAGAACTTTAAACTCATGGAGATGGTTAGATAGTAGAATGTTAAAGTCAGGTACCAAATACATATGGACTGGACATTGGGAATGTAGTCTAAACCATATAACCCTCATAACTGTGGCCTAATTACCTCTGTTGTTTTGTATTGTATCTATTATTACAAGAGAAAGAGCCATTTGTTGGACTGAAAGGGGGAGCTCTTGGGGGAAATAAAATAAACCTTAAACTTCAAAAAAAAAAAGGGAAGAGGATGGGGGTTTGAGGGTGGGAGGGTGGAACTGGAGGGGGGAGTAGGGAGGGGATTGCCATTGAGATGTAACTTGAAGAAATAAAAAATAAAAAAAAACAAATAATCACACAGACATCTGATGGATTTTAACAAGCTGTAGCCTGAACTGAGCAATCTTCATCCATCTAAGCTAGCTCATAATTCTCTTCCCCAAATATGACCCCATGTATACACACGTCACCTGGGCTGTTATTCTCCACACTATACCAATGTTCCAGGCCATGTGGAATGAGGTTCTTTTCGCAAACCCATGGTGTGTCTCCTCCTTCCTGCTCTTGGCTTCTTCTCTTCCACTTCTACAGTTCACGAACATCAAAGCAACTCTCTCCGTATTTATTTTTATATTCATTCAATGATTCCTCTTTATCATGCCTTCTCTACTTACACTAAGTTGGTTAAGGACAGGGGACAAATTTGTTTGTCTCTATTGCCTCCTCAATGTGTAGCTCAAGGCCAAAGACAGTGACATTCAGTAACATTTAGATTACTGAATGAGGGAAGAGAGAGTTTATTTCCACTTGGCTGGTTTCCACGCCACCCTATAGGTCTCCACTCCCATTATGGAGGAGCCATCTGTGGATTTGTTTTATATAAAATTCTCTCAGAGGACCCACGTTCTGTTCCTAGTTCCCATATCAAGCAGCTCACAAGGACCTATAGCTTCATTTCTGAGGGGCCTGATGCCCCGTTCTGGCTTCCATCATTCATGGGTGCATACATATGTGCATATGAAACAAAAATGAATAAACCCTTTCTAAAAATTCAGAGAACTAGCTGGTTCACCTCATGAGGTATTCAAAGCATCATTCCTCCTTGTTCAGGCTGGCCTTGAACTTCCAGGGTCACAGGATTCTTCTGACTCAGTCTCCTAATTAGTTGGGAAGCTGGCACCCTAGGCTTGTGCCACTATGTCAGTTCGTTGTATTCATTGATTGTGTTCATTCACCTGCCTAGAAAACCAGTGGGTTAACTTTGAAAATGTCTGGGAAAAGGGTTTAAATTGTTGAAGCTGATAAGATGGTGGAAGAGGTAAAAGTTGTTGCGAAGCCTGACAACCTGAGTTTGATCCATGAGACCTACACATTAGAAGAAAGAGCCAACTCCCACAAGTTGTACTCTCAGATCAACACTGGAGCTGTAGTGTGAATGTGCGTGCACATGTGTGCAAGCACACACACACAGAGCACACATGCACAAATACACAGCACACACATATAAATATAAAATTCTGAAAAGTATGAAATAATTAATATATATTAATATATTTGTATATATTAATTAAGGGGAAGTCTTTCTCTGTGCGTGTATGTATTGTGTATGTGTATTGCATGTGTGAGTACATGTATATGCACCTACGTATGGAGGCCAGAGGTCAGCCTCGAATGTAGCTCTTCAGGTGCTGGCCACCTTGTTTTTTGAGACAGAGTCTCTCACTCATCCTGGAACATGCCAGTTGTGCCAAGCTGGGTGGCCAATAAGCCTCTGCGACCTGCTTGTCCTGGCCACAGCGGTGCTGAGGGTACTAGCATGCACCATATACAAGATGTTTTCAAATGGATTCTGGTGACTGAACTTGGGTTCTCACACCTGTGTAACAAGTACTTTACAGATTATCTCCTCATTCCCACAGAAGTCTGGAAGACAGTAGAATAAACAGTATACAGGGACTAGGGTTACGACTCTGGTTTGAATGTAGATTGCTCTCCAATGGGCTGTATGTTGGAAACCTGATTCCCAGTGTGCAGTGCAGTTAACCTCTAAGAGATGGGACCCAATGGAAGGTGACTAGGTCACTGAGAAGAACAGAGCTTAGAATTGGCCTCTCATAGTGACTTCTCAAAGAAGTTGTTTTGAAAGACTAAACCTTTGTCCCAGGCTCCCCCCTCCTCTTGCACATGCAGCCCAGACTGATGTGACAGAGCAGAGGCGGCCCTTCAACAGTGGCCAAGCCAATAAGATACTTGACCCTGAAGTTTCAGACTCTGAAACTGAATTAAATGAATGGAATAAACTTCCATTTATCTTAATATTACGTCCATATACAAGGGTCAATACCATTGTCGCCAACTATAATCTTAATTTTGTATCAATATACAAAGATCAATACCGATGTAATCCAATACAATCTTATTTTTGCACAATAAACAATGGTCAATACCACTTTAGCCAAATATACTACTAATTTTGTATCAATATACAAAGGTATAAGGGCATATTCAATAATCTGCCCCTTCTTCTTAGACCTTCCTGTGCTATGTCTATGTCTCATTTTTCTCAAGCCTATGCACTCCTACATAGGAGAGGAAGAAGGATACAGAAAAGGAAAAGTAGGAAGTCCCTGGGGCTAACCTCCAAAACCCATTAAACAGGACCATTTATCAGCTTGTAATCTCTTCCCCTAAATATCGGAGTTTTCAGTTATCCTTCAAATAACCAAAAAGAAGGGCGGGGAAACACCCTCCCCACCCTCTGGGCATGGGACGTCGCTCTCTTAAAGTGACTTCCTGCTGATTTGGGTCGTAGTAAACCTGTTTGGGGCCCGAACCAAAATGGAAAAATGGTTAAAAATGTTAGTACAATCCTTTTATGTTCAGTCCTTCTGTTCTCAGCTGTTTAGATGACCTAAGGAGTTTGTAGGCAGAAGCTGATCTTGCAGGCTTCACTGAGGTTCCAGCCGGGGCATTGTGTAGAGCTGAACGGTCCCAGCGACATTGGATTGCCGTTGTTGCAGGCCCCCGATGGAGACAGTTATTGAGGAAGTCTGCCAGGCTGAATCAACTGGGTCACTCGTCCTCCTTGGTGCCTGATTCTGCTCTCTGCTGAGGTTTCCGCTGTCCAGCCGTCCCGGGCTCCCCGAATGGACGCTTCAATTCTCCTGGAAAGATAAGAACAGAGCCCTGCCCCAATCCCAACCCGGGGACAATTACCTTCTTTTTTTTTTGGGGGGGGGGCTAGGTAATACTTCTCCTGAAGCAAATTTGGCCTTCCGACAACATACAAAGCGTTATCTTTCAATCCGGGTTAAAGAAGAAATCATTCTTTCACCTGTATTGGGCTACATAGGCATTGATCTTTGTATATTGATACATAATTAACAGTATATTTAACCACAATTGAATAGATCTTTGTATATTGATACAAAATTAAAGGTAACGCTTCTTAATGGTATCATACCTAGAGATACTTAAAAATAAAATGTGAAGCTCTGGCCTCTTGATACCAACCGTCTAAAACGGTTTAGGATAGTTAAGTAAAACAAACTCCTAGTCATGCAAACATGTCACTTTGTTAGCTACTATGACAGTCTATCACAGATATTCTCTAAACTACTCAGTAATCAAGTTGTTAAGAGACAAGCAACATTTGCTTATCTAAATACAAGAGATGGATAGGGCATCTTCAAAAACCCCAAGAGATCTGCAGAATATGGCATTCAAAGATGTTATCTTAAATTAAGATATTTAACTATGTTTTTAGAGTCATTTGAGGAAAATATATGTTAACTGAAGTTAAAATCATGAATTTTCTTATACTTAATTTTAAAAAAATTTACTCACTTATTTTTGCATGTGTGTATGTGTTGAAGTGTTTATGTGTGTGCATCTGTTTATGTATGTGCATATATATAGGGACATACATGTACATGGAGGCCAGAGGTGAATGTCAATGACTTCTTGAATCATTCTCACCTTATTTTTTTCAGGCAGTCTCTCTCCCTGAACCTGGAGCTCAGCAATTCAGTTAGACTGATTTGCCAGTGAGCACAAGGGATCCAGATGTCTCCACCATTCAAACAGTGGGACTAGAGGTATGTGCCGCCATATATGACTTATTATGTGAATGCTGGGAGTCCAGACCCAGGTCCCTGTACTCATGTGACAAGCTTTTAACCAACAGAGCCATCTCCTTAGACCTCAGACGCCAAATATTTTAGTGGATTTTAATTTTATTATGGTAAGAATATTAAACAGGGCTCTCGCTACATTCTTAAATTTTAGTTGTACAATACAGTATCATTGCTGACAGATTAAATGTTACATAACAGCTATCCAGAGATCGTTAACACCATTTATTCCAAAGATTATGCCCGTGAATAACCCCTCCATTCCCTTATCCCTTGGTAAATACCAGTCTAGCCTTTAGTTTCTTGCATTTTAGTACTCTTGGATACTTGTCATTTTGTATCTGAATTACTTCACTTAGCATATGTCCTGAAGGGTGTCACAAAATGAGCAGCCGCTTTGTTAAGACTTCAGACTATTTCATCATGTATGTATGCTTCAGACTATTTCATCATGTATGTATGCTTCAGACTATTTCATCATGTGTGTATGCTTCAGACTATTTCATCATGTATGTATGCTACTGGTTATTTGTTTCTGTCAGTGCTACTTGCTATACAAGTGCCCTGCCACTGATTTACATTCTCAATCCCCTTTTCACTTTTATTTTGAGACGGAGTTTTGTTGAACTGCTCAAAGTGACCCCGAATGTGCCCTGAAGCCTAGGTTGACCTTGAACGGTACTCTTCCCACCTGGGTTCCCCAGTAACAGTGATTGCAGGTCTGCACCACTAGACCTGGCTCTGCTCTACTCTATGGGCCTTGAAGTTGTTTCACATCTTATGTACCATGAATAATGCCAAAATGGACATACAAGTGATAGTGTCTCTTCAAAATCCAGATTTCAGTTCTCTTTGAAAAATTGCCAGCATTGCTGGACCACATGGCAGTTCGGTTTGTGCTGTTTTAGGATCCTCCATACTGCCTTCCATGGTGCTGTGCCATTTTTGTTCCAACAGGGTGCAAGGGTTCATTCAATCTCTCTATATCCTTGGCAGCACATTGTTATAAGTTTCTCTCATATTGTTAATAACATCTAATGTGTGAGATCACATCTCATGTGGCTTTGATTGGCATTTACTTGTTGATTAGTAATAATGAATGTTTCTATTGTATTCCTATTGGCTGTTTACACCTCTTTATTTGAGAAATATCTTTTCAAGTCCTTTGCCCACTTTCTAATCAATGTCTTTTTATTTTGATCATGCATTTTATGTGTTCATTATTAATATTTAGACATCAATCCCTTAACAGATGTATGACTTGCAAATATTTTCTCCTATTCTGTAGGTTGTTGGCCATTCTTTTGATTGTTTCCTTGGTTGTGTTGAAGTGTTTTAACTTGATCTAATCCCACTTGTTTATTTTTGGTTCTGTTCTTGTACTTTTGGTGTCTTATCAATGGAATCATTGCCAAATACAGCATCTTACATTTTCTTCTAGAAGTTTATGACTTTACGTCCTGTGATCAAACTATGTAGTGTTGTATGTGTACACATGTCTGTGGGAGGAAGAAGGTTAACACTGGGCTGTCCTCCTTGGCCCTCTCCACCTTATTTTTTAAGTTAGGGTCTTTTCATCTGGAGATTGCTAATGCAGTTGGACTGACTGGCCAGCTCCAGTGTCTACCTGTTTCTGCCTCCCCAATGCTCAGATTATAGGCATTGCCACACCAAGTTTTTATGTGGATCTGAGGATCTGAACTCAGGTCTTCATTCTTGCAGGACAGGCTCTCTACTGACTGGTCATCTCCCCAGCCTCTGGCAACTGAACCTTTCATCCATTTTAGGTTGATTTTTTTTTTTTTTTTTTTGTGCAGCTTTATATGAGGATATCCACTTTCCCCCAGCACCATTTGTTGGAGAGACTACCCTTTCTCCATTGTATACCTGGGGACCTTTTCCAGGCTCATTTGATTATGTGTGTCTAGATTTATTTCTGTGCTCCATTTCTTTATGCTTTTTGGTACAAACAATACCCATGTATTACTTCAATAAGAGAAAACGGTGAAGCTATTAGTTGTGGCTATTATATGGCTTCATATCTGTATGAAAATCTGCATCAATTTGTTATTCTTTTTTTCATCTATGGAGCATCACAGATGTTTTACAGTTATACCCAAACAGATAGGTGGATATGGATTCTACCCTGCTAAGTGCACACTGTCATACTTATTGCTAGGGGAAGTCATAATTGGCTGTTTGTGTTGATATGATAACTGATTAAATCAAAGTTTGTCTTCTCACACAGGTGACCCATAGTACATGATTAGGGGAGGGCCCTATTGTTATTTAAATCTGAAACGCCCTGCTAGGGCTTTTGTGTTGTATATATGGTTTCCAGTGAGTAGCACTGTTTTGAGCCCAAAGAACCTTTGGAACAGGAGGATGTAAGCTGGTTGATGGAAACAGTACTCAGAGATAGGAGGTACCCAGTGGTGGGCAGTACTCAGTGGTGGGTGGTACCCTCTTGTGGGTGGTACTCAGTGGTGGCTGTACTCAATGGTGGGAGGTGTTCTTTATACTTGGAGGCAAAATAAGCCTCTCCTCCCCTAGGTTGCTTCAGCTACAAGCTGAGACACACAGGGAGGAATGTAGCCATTGCAGCCTGGATCTAACTGAAGACAGAGTATCTCTGTCAGAATCTGAACTAGAGAGAGAACATGGCGAGTTTGGTTTGAAAGAAAAAAAATGTAACATTCATGACTCTTGTCAGCAGAGTTATGGCATCTACAGTGGCCTTAATAATTCTCAATCTTTCTTAAAGTGATCAAAAATTTTTTCTTGTAATCAATAGGGTTTCTAACTCCTTGTTATTCAAAGTTTAATAACAGACTTGCAAGATCCCATAGTAACTAATTGTTATGTCGTAGAGCACAAATTATGAAAGACTTGTCATATACCTTCTCTTTGGCTCTCCACAGTTTCCTTATGAGAGAAGTATTTTTATTATTATTAATGGTTCATTTACTATAATTTAATCTTTTTTTGTAAATTGAATTCTTTTTTAAAGGTTTATTTATTTATTTATTTATTATTTGTTTGTGTTCATGTGTGTTTGTACATGCCATGTTTGTGTGGGTGCTCTCCGAAGCCAGAGGAGCACCCTGGATCCCCTGCAGCTGAAGTTGTAGGCAGTTGTGAGCAGCCTGACATTAATGCTGGGAAGGCAACTCCAGTCTTCTTAAAGCACTTTTAACCACTGAGCTATCTCTCCAGCCCCATAACTGAGTTCTTAAATAAGAGAATTTGTCCAGTATGCAAACTTAATGTCATAAAAGTTTTATCTTAGTCTCAAACTCTCTCTATTGCCGTCCCCAATCTAATTATGATTGTCACTATTATTACTTATTGCCACCGTTGATTCTTAATGTGTTCCTGACAAGGAAAGTGAATTACATCATCTCATATCTTTACAAAAGTCCTCATGATTTCCTTTATCAGAATATGGTTCCTGATGATTTAAATGGGGAGTTTTCCTCACAGAAAGCTCAGAAGTGGTAGAGTTCTGGTACTTGCTCGGTCACTCAGTACTTTCAGGAATTTCGGTGGTGTCTTGTCAATATGTACAATATTGGGGTACAAACTGAGTCTTCCACTCAAGTTTATACAGTGACTCCACAGCCTGAAGCCTTGTGCTGTCCCAAGACAGTGTTCATCAGTGGGAGCAAGGACAGAACTTGTATGGCCCTGGGCCTTTCCCTTATTGAAGAAGCTCCATGGCTAATTTCTTTTTCAGCCAATGCTTGTCCTTAGACCATACACCGAATCTACCTCTCAGGACATTTAAAAAAAGAGTCTTGGCCCATGAGTATGTACCACCTGGGCCCACTAGGTCCTTGCTGCATGAAAGTGTCCAGCAAAGGCTAGAACCCAGCCCTCTCCCTACACCCCACACACCAAGCATGTTCCTGCTCTGTGCTTTGGAAGAACGGGAAGTGATTGCAATTTTTGTGCCTGTTGGGTTATATTTTCCTTAATCTTAGGGGATTCCAAACTTGCTTGTCATGAAAGACCCTGAGGAGTGTGGCATGAAATGGTTATGATACTGTGAGGTATTAACAGCCTTGACTTGAAATGAGAAGTATGGAAATTAAATCATTTGCCAGTTAATAAGTTTCATGGTTGCTAATAACAAAGTGGAACTTGTAAAGTCACTGAGACTGAGATCCAGAGAAACATCACAAATCTAACCACCTTCTTAAAGAAAGCCTGCTCTTAGCCCTCCCAATCTGAAGAATCCTCTCTACCTTTTACATGTTTTAGCTACAAAAATTGATTCTTAGAGGAGCTAGATTCCAGATGGACAAGAATTGAAAAAAACTGACATGATGGCCTTTGGGGCCTCTTAGATGTCCCCAGCTGGAGACTACAGAGGAGGTGCTCGTGTTGAACATACTGACAGACACTCTTAAAGAGGTCTAGAGAGCGGGCTCAGAAGTTAACAGCTCGGACTGCTCTTGTAGAGGGCCCGAGTTTGACTCCCAGCACCTGTCTCTCATAACTCACAACCATCTGTAACTCATCTCCAGGGGATCCAACACCCTCTTGTGGGCTGCGGGCACCCATACTCATGTGTACATGCTATGCACAAACACATAATGAAAAAGTAAATTAAATTAAAAAAATTAAAACCTGAAACCTAAAAACTCTCAAATGCTTCCGGTTTTTGCTGGTTTACGAAGGAGAACCATCCTGTCTGAGGAAACAGGAATTCAAACTCTACTTAGCAAGACTGCCAGTGGTCTCCTTTGTGACAGTCTATATTCATTTACCTCCATTTGTTTCCTTAGGATAATAATTTATGTCAGTTGGAGCTCAGTGGTTTATGAACCAAGGGTGAAATTATTAAATTTTATTGTTTGTGATTCCTCCTTAAGTTATATTACTATAATTGCAAACTTACCACATTCCCCAACCTCCATTTTGGATTTATTACTACCCCTCTTACTGCCTTTTTTAGATCTCAGAAGTAAACTTCAAATATTTACAAATCTCAATTTCATGTTTGCCCCTTCATAAATCTGTGGGCAAATTCAGTGCTGGAGACAGAGAGTAATAAATCTGGATGTTTATGTATTGTGCCAGCAGGCACTGCACAGACTTCCCCACATAACCTGGTCAATGAGCTTCAGTCTTGACCTGTAACACTGGTTCTAGGCTAATCCTGAGGCTCATATTAACAGAATCATTATAAAACATCTGGTGACTTCTATATACAAAGCCCTTCCCATATTCGTGTAGTTGTAATTTATAATCAGACAAGTTTAGCGGGCACATATGTTCTCCAGGTTGACAGGAACGTATGTTGATAGTGTTTACACCATTTGCCACACTTATCTTTGAATGTGTGGACATAATGATGACCCACCCTAATGCTAAGGTTATGATCAGACCTACAGGTGATAGAAAAAACTTTTGATTTTGAAGATCCCTCATTCTAAGCCAATTTACAATGCTTCACAGAATGAATTTGAAAAGGCCTTGCTTAAAATCCAGAAGCCACATATGGAAATGGCTAAAAGTAACAATATGAAAGGTTAATGTTGGGCTGGGGACATAGTACAGGGGTAGAGTACTTGGCTACAGTGTGCAAGGCAGAGGGTCAATGTCAACCAGTACAAATAAAGGATTTTAAAAATATGTTTAAATAACAATAACATCCCAAACAAAGACAAAAGAAAAACTGAAGGAAAAAAAAAACATATTTCACATAGTAAGATGGGGGTGGTAGTGTAATAAATATGACATTGACTGAAAATGAATATGAAATATACAAATGAATATGAAAAAGGTGAAGAATTCAATTACAAAATAATCAAGATCATAAATAGTAACTTTTCAGAAAGATTAATACAACTGGTAAAATAAGGAAGAATAGGAGAAAACAAGTTATAACATTTGTGATTCAAGAAATAAGGGTTGGAAATATAAGATTTATTTCCCAACTGTTAGAGAGGCAAAAATGAAAATGTTGATTGGCAACTCTACTTGTAAATAGTCATTCTGCTTGTCCAATTTACACTGTGTATCTGACTGATAGTCTTAGACAAACCACAGTTAAGACAAAAACAGTTATGATGGTTATATGGCTTAGCTGAATAGAGCTATCATGTGATTTAGGGGGGCTAAGCCCTCAACCCCATTGCCAGCTATGTCTGAGCTCTCCATCTACAAAACCCTCACGGGAAGAAGTAAAAGCCAAATCTTACTAAAATGAAAAAAACATTTTTCAAGATTTTTTTGCTTTATTTTTAAGACTACACCCTAGCAAATATAGTTCTGATTTTAAATATTGAGTAGGGATTGAAAAATGGAGCCAGTGTTTCCATTCTATATTATTTATTTGCATAATTTTGGTCTTTTAGAGTAAGTTCATATTGCTTTTATGGTTTAAAATCTATCTAATGAATTAGCATAGAATAAAAAGTAAATTTTAGAATTCTATCAATAAATGCTTTCAGTCATTTGGTGAAGATTATTCTATCATTGGATAAGAAATTATACAGGGAAAATAAGAAACCTAACATTTTACCAAAACAATATTGCAGTTTTAAAACAGTGGTGGTACACAACTTTAATCCAAGCACTTGGGAAACAGAGGCAGATGGATCCCTGTGAGTTTGAAGCCAGCCTCGTCTACAAAGTGAGCTCCAGGACAGCTAAGGCTACACAGAGAAACCCCATCTTGAAAAACCAAACAGACAAACAATCTGTGAGGCCAGGTTCCACAATCTACACAAAAGTCTCCTACTAGCAGTACACTCCATAGCCCTGTAGTTTTTCTCTGATCCTTCATTTCTGGCCTGTTGAAAATGAATACTTCCCTCTCAGAGTGAACTGGGTATCTGAGTTTTCCTCAACTCCCATGGCTGTGTCAGCTGTGTCTACATGGAACTGACCAGGTCCCCAGCAGCTCCTACACTTGCGCATCAGAGCACACGTGGCTTCTCAAAAATCTTGCATTTCACATTCTTCCATTTCTTTTCTGTCCCTCTGTTCCTCACTCCCAAGCCCACCCTCAGCCTGAGCAGAGAAGCAGGGCATGGTGTGTTAGTGCACTGGTCATTGTGGCCTCCTCACCCACAGGGTCCTGGGTTAGTGTCATTGTGGCCTCCTCACCCACAGGGTCCTGGGTTAGTGTCATTGTGGCCTCCTCACCCACAGGGTCCTGGGTTAGTGTCATTGTGGCCTCCTCACCACAGGGTCCTGGGTTAGTGTCATTGTGGCCTCCTCACCCACAGGGTCCTGGGTTAGTGTCATTGTGGCCTCCTCACCACAGGGTCCTGGGTTAGTGTCAAATGTGGTCTGCGTTGCCCATACTCTTGTTTGCTCCCTATCTTCTGTTGGTCAGTTGCTGTTGGTTAGTTTTTATTAAAAATGAGTGGGATACTAGGTATGATGCTCAGAACTTTTCTCAAGATGGATTCTCAGTCACCAGGAAAGTGTAACTACAGAAGCTCTTAATGGCACTTATGACCCCCTACTCTAGTTCCTGCTTCCTCCCAGTTTTGTCCAGCTTTACCACAATGGAAAGATTGACGATATCTTTCTTATTACTGGTCCCTTCTTTCAGTATTGAAATGTAAGTCAGGGCATATGACTGTTCTGCTTCTCATCTCACCTACAGACAAGTAAAGGCTTCAGATGGTGCTGGAAGCCCTCCGTAACCTCAAGAAATTATTACTGCTATTCCATTCATATTGTTTGTTGACACTATGTTCACAGCTCCCAATTTCTGAGTTTTAGAAAACATGAATTTCATGTGATGCATGTGACATTTATTTCAGTGATTCACTTGTATAGCTTTAATATTCAAATAGAGACCAAGTTACTCTATGAATCCACTTTCATTCCACAAGAATGTAGATGGCATGTGTTTTAGCAATGTACTGGAATAACTTCAGTATTTAAATAGACTGTGAATTTACTTCCCTTCCACAAGAAGTGAGCATCAAGGAGTTAGAAATTGTCTTACTTGTTGCTGTTTCTGGTGTCTAGAACCAAGTTGATACATGGTGTGAGTTTAATGACATTTATTGGAATTATTAGAGTAGGAACAGAAAACTTAAAAACCATACACTTAAGAATCTGAGTTTAACGTTAGATTACTGTGAGAATTGAAATGAGCCAAAGAAATGTCTTTTCTTTCTTTTTCTCAGCTACAGATCACATCTACTTAGCAGAGTTTAAAATCACCTAGCATCAAAGATTGATGCTGGAATGTATGGAGAGAAAATGGGAACTGTCCAGGCAGTCATTGGTATGTTCTTTCTTACTTTTGGAAGCTGCAGGCCCTGCACTTCCTCTATAAGCAAATATATTTGTCCCTCTCAGGTCTCTGAGGTGGTTGAAGAATAGACAGCTAGAGTCTCATAGTTAAATTTTGAACTGTTTAGGAATCAAGAGGGTGTTATAGATCTAAGAAGATACTCTTAAAAGTGTGTTGCAAGATAGTATGAATGTTGAGTCACATATAGACCTTTAAACTCATGGAGTTGTTTAGATAGTAGAATGTTAAAGTCAGGGGCCAAATATGTATAAACTGGACATTGGGAAGGTATACTGGGCCAATTTACTCTCATAAATGTGGCATATTTATATCTATTGTTTTGTATAATACTTACTGTTATAAGAGAAGGAACCATCTGTTGGACTGAAAGGGGAAACTTCTGGGGGGAAGAGGGTGGAAGGGCGGGATAGGAAGGGGGAATAGGGAGGGGTTTGTTACTGAGATGTAACTTGAAGAAAAAAAAATAAAGTATTTAATAAAAAAAAAAAAAGAATCTGAGTTTATATTCCCGTTTGTCAAGTATTATGTATATTCCTGTAATTTTCCCCTTTTCTGAATATTTGTTTCATGTTATACAAAGTCGCAATAGAGATAGTAATCTCATACAAGTAGGGTATCTTTGGTGATCTCATTGATGTCAAGTACACAATATAAAGTTATGGTTTGGGGCCAATAAGACAGCCCACTGAACAAAGGCACTTGGTACTGCTGTGCCAACAATACCCAAGCTTAATCTCTCTAGAACCGACATGATGGGAGGAAAAAGCAACTCCCTCAGTTGTCGTCTGACTTCTTCACAAATGTTACACATAATACATAAACAAAGAGGGGTTCATAAATTTTACCTATTTGTAGTCTCCTTTCCAACTTTCCTTCAAAAAAAGATATGGAGGGAAAAGAGTAAACTCAAATTAGTGTTCACTGGAATTATGTAATGAGTATTTCTTAGGCATATTCTATGTTGTAGACACTGGACATACATATAAAAATGTATTATTATCCATATCCTCGAGGAATTCATTTCATTACAGTGTTTCATTTATTAAAAAAAGTTCTCATACACTATGAAAATATTAACACTGGTAGATGGAGAGATGGCTCAGCTGATAAGAACATTAGCAGTTCTTCCAGAAGACCTATGTTCTGTTCCAAGGACCCAAACAGCAATTTACAGTCATCTGTTGTTGTTGATTTTTTTTTTGTTTTGTTTTTTAACAAGTCTAAATTGTTCAATTTTACCAATGAAGACTCAGGAGCCAGGTGCTAGGGTGAAAGCCTGCTAGTTCAGAGAGGCAGAGAAAACACCCAGCTGACCTTTCTACTCCACTGACATCCCAGAAGGAAAAGCTCTTTCTCCTTCTCCATGCTGTCTTAAATACCCTGCAAACGTAATATCCTTCCTTTCTACATTCTGTGTCTCTGTCTCTCTAACCATCCTGTGGATTTCCTCTCACTCTCTCTATTTTTTTCTTATGTCAACTAGTTGCTTGTTCTTCCGCTTGACCTATGGTTGACTATATTGTTTACAGAAAGCTCTTGGATTAAAGGTGTTTACTAGAATTGAGCCACACCACAACTAGAAATAGATTTTTTTTTCCAGTTCACAATGTGATCAAATATCCTGCAACAATTTGTAATTTCAGTTCCTGGAATCAAATGCCCTCTTCTAACCTCTGAAGACACCAGGTATGCATGTGGTACATAGACATATATGCAGCCAAAACACATAAGATATAAATAAATAAGTAAAAAATAAATTTAAAGGAAACTATTTAATACTGCATTGACCATTTTTATACTAATAAAAATTATTACCCTAAATAACAATAAATATTTCTGAAAAAGTCATAAAGAATCATACTACTGTTTACCTAAAAAGAACCCTAATGTACTCATGTATTTTTGTATGTAGATATATAGTTTTAATTAAATTTTCTCATATGAGCTAAGACAATCTAACAAAAATACCAATACCAGATATGAGAAGCCCTGCCTTGAGTTGTTTGCCAAGGTTGTTCAAGAGATTCCTAAAACACACAGCCAATTGCAGTTGCTCTTGGTTACCCCTCAGAAATGGAAGGACCTATCACTAAAGACACTATGCACTTCAGAAGCAGGGCCCACTGAGCTGGAATTAGCCTGAAGTCCTCAACCCTGAGGTCTAGCTTTCATGGTACCAAAAGGCACCATGCAGTCTTCCAAAGGAGGGAAACAACCAACATCACTATCCAGCTGTTATGTGTATGAACCACATTATTTATCAACACAGCATGATAACCCTAAAGAGTGCAGTAGTGGTATGTGTACCTTGGCAGTAAGTAACAGCTCTCTAATTGGACTTAAGACCTGCTCAACAAGAAGGAAACCATTCCAGGTACTGAAAACCTGCTAGCTACCCAGGGCTAGTGAAGCCATGGATATTAGAGGAGAATCTACAAATACTAATTTACTAAACCAGCATAATCCCTACAATCTAAACATGTGTCCTTATACCCATCCACAGATGAGTGTAGTCTTTACCTCTCATCAGGGAAACTTCTCTTTCGAATAGACAGGAACCACTACAGAAAACCACAACCAATCAAAATGTAGAATTACGGAGCTCAGTCCCACTGGATACATCTACAAAATTCTCTCACAACTAAGGTTCCAGGATCATTGCAGAAGAGGGGGTGAAAGATTGTAAGAGCCAGAGGATCAGGGACTTTGCTGTGAGATTGTTTCCTAGGAATGTCAGAAGCTACACTCAAAATTCTTACTATCATGTCTGCCCAAACATGTTCTGAAGAAGGACAGCACCAATGGACATGCCAAAGTGGGCAGCAAGCGAAAAGATCATGAGGAATCAATCCTACACAAAGAACAACAGGCAACTGAGAAATGGAGGAGCAGGAGAAGTAGTCTTCCCCAGGGAAGAGTACACCAACTGGTTATCCAATACCAGTTGGTTAGCCTTGAGAAAACATACACAAGTAACATTATAAGGATTGAGCAGGTTATTATATGGACTGAGCAGGCTATTGTATGGACCGAGGAGCTTACTATATGTAATGAGCAAGTTATAAATGCTCAGAATAAATATGTATACACATATACTCATGATTTAATGAAAAAGAGACCATGAAGTTGAAAGAGTGCAAAGAGGGCAAATGAGATGGTTTGGAGGGAGGAGAGGGCAAAGGGAAATGTTGTATTTATATTATAATCTAAAAAATAAAAGTAAAATAAAATAATTAATATATATTATACTAATTTATACATTTTAAGTTATGTTCTAAATATGTAGCAAACATTCAGAAAAACATAACATACACATATTCAGTTTTAATTAATATCATTAAATTCTCCCAGTTTCTCTTTCTTTCCTAATAATAGCGTATTTAAATTTCAGTTTTAAAACATAAAAGCAAGGAAAGTTTGTTCTAAGGATGGTTGGATGGTATTTTCATAAACAGACTGCAAAGAGTGCTTTTAAATGGGATGAATTAAGAAAAAAATGTATCCATTTGAAAAACCTTTCATTTTAATTTACCACTGTATGTTCATTAAATAGGGAATTGTTGTGGATGTGTGCACAGTTGAGAAAAGTGAGTATCAATGAAATATAGCACACACAACCATTGAATGGTCCCTAAATTGTTATTACTATCATTTCAATTATTTATGCTGTAAACTGTATAATATAACAATAACATTAAAAGATAAATACAGACCCTAGCTCCCCGAGGTGCTGGTTCTTTCTCCGGATCATGTTCACAATTAACCAGAAGTCAGAATTCCAAGTCCTATTGAGAAATACTTCACTCGCTTTTGAACTGTACCAGCTCCTTCTCTGAGTCTCCTCACTGCTCTCCATGTCTGATGAAACATTTATTTGAACAAACAAAATACATATGTACAAATAAATACAACTGTCAGGAACTGACACACAAATGCAAACACATGTCTTTCCTCCTACTCACCCTTTGACAGTATGACAGGCTAAATAGCTTTTTGAAGGGAAACGACTCACAATGCCTCTGAAAGGAATGACCAGACAAAAGCACTGTCATCAATTTAATGTCTTTAACAAATACACATTTCTTTAAAAGTGCGATGCTTTGATGACTCATAGTGTCAGAACAGGTAACAAAGGAATGGACGCCTGAAGCCAAGACAGGCAGGCCAACAACTACACAGAGAAGCCTTGCCAGCCCATCCATCACCTGACCTTGGAATTTGACTGAGAAAGAGTTAAGCACAAGTCTCTCAATCTCCCTGTACAGGGATGCCAGGAAACCAATCATCACCCAGCCACTTTGTGGGGCCATTAAGAGAGCCTTGAACTCCATCTTTGTCCAAATGAAAGCACAAAGAAGATAACTTTTCATCTGAAGAATCATCTTAAGATCCCCAAATGGGAAGCGAGTGGAGTGGTAAACCTCTTAAACTCCAGTTTGGCAGCTCTAACTCAGGGCATTAAGGTAAAAAGGTTATTTATGGCAAAGAAGAAAGGCGAGAGGATTCCAAAGCCAGGGGTAGAAGGAGAAACAGAAACAGCGTCCTGTTTGTAAATCACGCTCTGTCCTGTTCAAGCATGAAGGGAATACACTGTGATACAAAAACAGGTGCCACAGGTGACTCAGGGGCAATGCTTTCCCTTGAATTCATACCGATAATGCCAACAGAATCCCTACCCATCCCCCAGTCTGGAGAGGATTACCTCCAAGCCTCTAAGTGAAAGGAAGCAGCAAGGTGGTTGGTTGTTCAGGGGTGTCTAAAGGCCACACCTCTGCTCACTCTGATCTTGGAGCCTCTCAACACCAGACTTTTCTACAGACTAGGTGAGGATCCAGGATTCCCTCTGGCAGGAGTCCCCTCACAGCACCCAATGCATATCAGTAGCAGAGCTTCGGCTTTCTCCTTGAAGCCTTCCAGCACTTGGTGCTTAAAGGTCTGACCTTCTGGACTTGCCAGTGGAGCAGGCCTAGGTGGCATCTAAGGCAAATGATGTCAGTAATCATTTGCATGTATCCTTCCACCTGGCCTGCTAGGGGACTTGAGGCAACTGCAGGGTGCTCCATGAAGAGTAAGGAACAATATGGAAGCAAGCCAAGAAAGCTGCTTACCTATCTGTGGCAGAAAGAGTGGCTGAGAGCTACAGCATTATAGGGAGCCAAAAGTCCCAGCCTGGAGGAAGGATGGGGGTGGTGTGGGAGGACCTCAGGAGGGCAAGGAAGGAATTTGACTACCTGGTTTCTCCTCCAAGGAAGGGTGGCAATGGGACCCTGTACCAATGGCTCTGCCTTAGAGAAAGTTGATACCAGATACTGTTGGGAGCATATATGCAGAACCTCATTTGTCAGTACTACGCAATCCCCAGCCTATATGCCTTTAGATGCATCTCTATTTTACCTAGGCCCAACTATCTGAAGGTGTTTGTCTTATCCTAAGGCTCCCCATAAGGATGAGAATATCGTGCCCACTGGGCACTTTTCCTGGAAAGGCAAGAGTTATTTAAAAAACAAAACAATGGGAAGGGGATTTCTATGCTATCACAACAGAATCAGGGTATTGTATGAGTCCGATTTCTCTTTAGAAGTGGAAGAGCTGTGTGGGGGAGGTATATTTGGCTTCCTGACTGACGGGATTGGACAACTCCCATCTCTGGCTCTGTGTGTGTGTGTGTGTGTGTGTGTGTGTGTGTGTGTGTGTGTGTGTGTGTGTGTGT
>CAJQZJ010029504.1:14126-24814 GCA_907164525.1 Lophiomys imhausi | reverse complement strand
GGGTCTAACCTCCAAAACCCATTTAACAAGACCATTTAACAGCTTGTAGTCTTTTCCCCTAAATAACAAAATTTTCTATTATCTATCAAATAACCAAAGGGGGAGAACACCCTCCCCACCTTCTGGGGATGGGACGTTGTTCTCTTAAAATGACTTCCTGCTGATTTTAGCTGAGCACAAAGGACTGAACATCAAATGATTCTATTAACATTTTTTAACCATTTTTCCATTCTTATTTGGGCCCCAAACAGGCCTGCCCTTTCTAGCTCTGGAACCACAGGTCAAGATGCCAAGAACAGCTTTTTTACATGTGGTCTGAGGGATCTGATCTCAGGTCTCATGTTTATATGACAAACAATTTATGGAATGAGCCTGCTCCCCAGATGGTTAAGTCTCCACTGTTTTTATGTTAGGATTCCTGCCCTATGTGCTAGGAGAGAGAAATGCCTTCAACATAAAGACTAGATGCCTATTCTGAGAGAAGCCATTCCATGGATATAGCCTGGAGGGGAAAATGACAGCAGAGGCAAGACCTGGTAGGTGCTCAAGAGAGGCTAAAACCATCTTGTAATAAAGTGAACTTGGTATAGGAAATTGGAAAGTATGGTGTCACAACTGTACCAAGGTTTTGATGACTTATAAGAAATTGGGTTCTGTTGTGGCTGTTTGTTGTTATCTGTAAATCTTGCTTAACCTGCCATTCCTCAGAGGTATCTGATTTGGCTCTTAAGGAATGCCTGCCTAGAGATTATAGAGAAAACAGTATTGCAGCTAGCATTTATTGCAGTTTTTACGGGAAGGATGTTCTGCAGTGCTTCACATGTTCACATGTTTATTTTTGTAACAACCTGCAGTGTAGGCTGTTGCCATTTCACAGATGAGGAACTTGTGAAGGATTAAGTGACTTGCTAAGGGAATTAGTAGCAAAGAATAGACAAAGGCATGAGCCCAGATGATCTGACTCTGGGAACCACTCAATCATTGTGCAAAACATTTTATCTAAAGGGAAGAAAAAATAAAAACCTAGACTCTAAGTCATATTTGTGTGTGTGGTATTTTAGCTGCATCGTTAATTCAAAATTCCCAACCCTCAAATGTATTACAAACTGTACCAATTATATAGAAAATCCCTGGTACTCTGTGTCCACGAAATCAGT
This sequence comes from Lophiomys imhausi, assembly GCA_907164525.1. Taxonomy (NCBI): domain Eukaryota; kingdom Metazoa; phylum Chordata; class Mammalia; order Rodentia; family Muridae; genus Lophiomys; species Lophiomys imhausi. Next base: position 23,657 of record CAJQZJ010029504.1, on the reverse strand, counting down.
TCTTCATCACTCAAGGAGGAATGCAACACTTTTAGGAAGCTAAACTGAACAATGTGAAAGGATACCATGGGGGATGGGACAGGAAATGTTGACACTCTGTGCTGGCTGCAGCTCTCCTCTGAGTCCTCTTCAACTTTTCTTTCTCTTACTTCAACAACTTCCAAACGATTTTTACAACGCTTTAATTTTATGTCTAGTACACGGAATTCTTTGCCCCTATTTCAGCTCCTGTGTCACTCACTGCCTGAGAGCAAGCCAGGAACACCTTCTCTCAGGATAGGGCACTGGCTTTCTAATGAAGCTTTTGAACCTGAGGAGCAAATAAATATGCATAGAAGAGAGCAGCTTTCCCTGGGAGTGAAAATAAAACACACTCCATTATAAAGATATAAAAAGGTCAAAGGAGCTGATTTCAAACTGATTGCATATGTGGAAGTGTTATAGTTCACTAGGAACTCTCTCAGAACGTTAGAGATGATAAAAGTTCACAGAAATCGCAGAGGCAAGAGACATCACTGATGTTAAAAGAAACAAAAATAAATAATCTTCCTCAACATTACATTTTTCCCAGATTGTATGTCATTTTTATTGAGATTTTATGTCAGTATGTCTAATGGTGCAACATATATGTGTGTGTGAGAGTGTCTATATTATACAAAATAACTTTATAGATATGCCAAAGGAAAAGATTAAATTTATTTGTGGGAAGAAAAAGAACACAGACAATTTAGGTAAACAAAATTTAACAGTAAATATATAGTCTTCAAGAGGAAAACCCACATCGTTTATTTATGCCACGCAACTGACCAGTCAAAAGGCAGGTGGGATGCTGGTGAAGCTACACCTTAAGATCACTTTCATAAAATGGTAGATGAAGTATAGCACACCATTCCTATCCAGCCTGAATCAAACAAGGGACATATGAGCTAGGTTCCTTTGTCCTCATGACGAGCAGAGCCCTAGGAAGTCTAATGTGTCTTCCTTAAGTTATACTGCTGTGGAATTTTATGTAATCCTGCCCAGAGAGCAGAAGTAGAGGACGGAGAAGATATTACTGCCTATGAAGTTCACAGGTGAATGGGTGGAAGATATCTAAACAAAGTTGAATATATCTATATCTATCTGTCTGTATATTTTCATATCTATCATGCATGTATGTATATGAATATAATTGCACACATATATAATATATATGTAAGTAAAATGAAGAGAAAAGGAAATTAAACATAGAAATCAATTTTTTAAAAGTCCTCATGTATCTGCTACAGGAGGAAGCCTCCCTGATGATGGGTAAATAAGACATCAATCTATGAGTATAGTTGAATACCATTAGGGGCTATTTCATTTTTTGTTTTAGCTCAGCAGTATTTGGTTTTACCCTATGTCTCTGTGCTATCTACTCTGAAGTTCTTTGTTACTCTAGTGGTGTCAGGTATGGATTCCACCTCGTGGAGTAGATCCTATTTCAAATCAGACATTGGTTAGTTACTTCCACAAGCTTTATGCCATCATTGCCCTACCATATTTTGCAGATAGGACAGATCGTAGACCATAGGTTTTATGATTGGATTGGTGTTTATGTTTCTCTTTTGATAGCCTGCAGAATACCTTCCTGCACTAAAGACACTAGAATATGGGGGTAAAATTTCTAAGGACCAAATATAGATACCCACAGCCAGACACTGCACAAAGAGCTATCACAGACCACAAAGTTCTAACATGGTATGTCTCCATCAATTCCCTCCCGTCAGGGGTCAGGGAACCCCGCAGAAGAGGAAGTTGATGGAGGGTGGGAGCCTGATGGGACAGAGGACACCAGGAGAACAAGGCCTTCTAACCCAACTAACCAAACTCATATGAACTCAGAGAGCTGAAGCAGCAAGCACAGGGCCTTCATGAGTCTAAACCAGGTCCTCTGTGTACATATTATAGCTTCCAGTTTAGTGCTTTTGTGGCCCTCTTGAATGTGTGAGTTTCTGATTCTTGTGCCTACACTTGGGGCTCTTTTCTGCCTGTTGGTTTACCTTGTCCAATTTTGATGTGATGATTTTTACTTTATCTTATTATATTTTATTTTGTTATGTTTTGTTGTTGAAAAAAATGAGAATAGGAAAAAGTTAAAGCCTAGCAGGAAAATGTCCTCATGTATGTCTCCCCAGAAAATACACTCAGAAAACAGAATTCCTTATTTGCAGAGTGGCTGGCTACAGGTTTAATATGGACTATGGTAAGAACATGCAGCAAACAGTTTCTCTAAGCAATTTGTCTCAGCTAGCCTCTAGCATTGAGAATAAGAACAATTAGAAAACTACTTCTAAATGATACAAGTACAGTAAGCAGATGCCAGAAAACCACAGAGATGGTCAGCATGAAGAAGCACATGACTACTTGAAAATTTAATAAGAAAATCATCAAAGCTTTTGCTTATTTTATTTCATGACAGTTCAGATTCATAAACAATAGAAAATGATTTCTTTTGTTAAATTAAATTTTATTTTGTGATAACAAGCTATTCAATTCAAGTGAGGCAAACAAGAACCTAATACAACCAAGATGTAGAGGATCATCAGAGACAAAATGTAAATGGAAGCAGGGCAAAGCAAACTAAATAAACAGATACAGGGAATAAAGATCAGGACACCCACAGACAAGCACAGATTGGGAAAAGAACTCCAAGAAACCAAGTCTAGAAAGTCTGAGGCTAATGGATTTGCTGTAGTCAAAGAGATAGCAGGTAACAAAAGTCGGAGAGCAGGGAGGAGCCATGTAATCCCAGTTTCTCAATAGTGACTCATTTTTAAAAAAATGAACAATAAAAATCTGCACATAGTTATGATCTCTGCCTCAGCTACCCATCTTCGCTAGGACCTAAGCTGCAGCTGCTAAGCATGCTACATTTTTAATGTTAAATTCACCTATTTTCTTTGTATTGATAGGCACAGTACTGGCAGCAATAACCTCTACATTGTAAAACATAAACTCAAAGGTGGACAAACAGAAAGAAACAAAGCACTCCTTAGCAAGTGAGTTAACAAGTTCCATGGCCATAGTGGGACCTGATCTACCTCCACTGCTCTTGGTCATAGCATTCCATAGAAAATCAAAAGCTCTTTCTAATGTTCTTTATTGGCATCTAGATACTTGGAGATCGGGTAGGCATCTTAGAATCACTGTCGAGACAGATGATTCTTTGTGCTGCTGCCCAAGTCTTTCACATTGCTAAATGGAATGAATGTGTCAATGTAGGTATGAGAACAACGTGGGGATGGGTGTGAGAATGGGTACAGGTATAAAGGTCTCAGAGGCTAGGATAAAGTACACAGAAGGGATATATAATAGAGTCCTTACTACTTGTGGAAAAGGTGAAATTGCCTTCCAATTTTCATTTCTTTTTGAAATAGTCTCCTTATAGCTATATCTGATCTGGAACACATTCCACCTTAAGTTGGCCTTGAACTCATAAACCTTCTATCTCATCCTGTCAGTGTTGAGATTGCAAAAGTATACCTCCAGGCCAGGAATTTTTCCAAAATAAGTTTGAAAGTTCATGTAGACAGACCTAAAAAAAAGTACCTCATGTTGAAAGCAGTGTATGATATATGTTTTACATTACTTCATAACCTATGCCCAAGAATTCTTCAAAAACAATAATTAATCTATAGATACACAAATCAGGATCCTACCTGATAGGACCACTTCAATAAGATCACCCTCCTGGATATCACTTGCCATTTTGACCAGCTGAAGGATGTTTTCAGAGGTAGGATCATGACGGAAAAGGAGGATCTTATCATACAGTCCATAGAAACCACATTCAGGAAACTGCAAATGCAATACAACAGTTTAGATGTCAATATCTTCCTAAATATTTTGTCTTAAAAGAAAAATAAAATAAAAGTCAGGGCACAAATATAAGCTAATTAGAAAAAGCACACACATCTAGAAAATTCAGTAAATGAATGTCAGACTTGAGACGGTAAGACCCCTTTACAAGAAAAGCTATGCATCACAAGGCCAATAATGAATGACCAAGTAGTTTTCTCATTAACAAACAGAGAAAAAGAAAAAAAAATCAAAGTTTCTATAGTAACATGATTAAGAATCATACTAGGCATGCTAGTTGGTGTGGGGATAAGAATGCATTTTCTCACCTAAAACAGGAATCAGCTTATTAAAAATCTGTTACATGTAACTGGACAATTTGGCAAAAAGCCAAGTCAGTGTGTTTTGACATATTCAAGAATAGATATGACCCAAGGAAGTTAAACACGCTGTGGACACAGAGGTGGTATCCTCTGACTCAAGACTAAACCAGGCTAGAAAACACACCTCTCCTTTGGCTCTCCTCACTATGCTACTGGCTCTCCTTCAGGCTGTAAGTACAAAGCCATATGCGCACTACTAAAAAGGGTTTTCTGACCACCATCAAGGATTTTCACTAAAACAAATGAGCTACCGATACAACTGAAACTTGGGGATGTGAAGAGTTCTGCTGACATATGGCTTTCTCATGTGATTGTTAATCACTGTTACAGTTCCAATGTCAAGCTTTATAATCTGGTGGGGACAGTCACAAGGCAAAGAAGAAGATTCTCTTTTTTGATACTGGAATTGGTGTTGGGTCTCATGTCCATGTCAGCATATGTGACCAAAGAGCAGAGGCCCATTACAGCAATCCTATCACTCTGGAACCAGAAGAAGGAAATATGGAGAATTGTGGGATCCAGACTAGCCGCTGTCACACACGGAGATCCAGGCCAGCCCAGGCTTTCTGCTGTAATAAACGTCCAGAATCTAATCTATTCTGAAGGAAAGTACAGCATATTATGAATCCCTCTTTTTCTTATTCATAAAATTAGGGGCTTCATTCATGTGAGCTTTTTTGTATAAATTAAAAATAAATATATTCAGAACATTCTGGGCTTTTAGAAGTCTATGTTGATGACAAGGCTTAAAACTACTTCTGCATGTCTCTTAGACATTCTTAAAATAAACACAGCAGCTGAAATGATGTCACCACTTCCACTGTGCTAATTAAAAGGAAAAAAGTAGTTCACTTTTTAAAAATGTCTTCAATAATATCGTCCTAGCACTAGAGAACAAAGAAAAAACAGAAATATACTTTCCTCAGTCTTAAAAACAATGGACAACAATTACTCTAAAAAAAAAAAAATCACATCCTTGAAGAATAATACCTACTACATGAAATGCACATAAGCACATGGATCTGCCTATTTTAATGAATATCAACACCTATGCAAACAAAATCATCATCAAGCCATGAAGCATGGGTACAAGGCCCCGTCTGCCCTTTCCTCTGCTCACCCCTCCATCCACTCTCCATATAATCTAACCATGAGTACAGAGCCCTCCTGTATCCCACATACAAGCTCACATTGGTGCAGTCTCTCTTAACAGAACTACACAGTATACTCTAGGTATTTTTTTTTTATCTTATGGCTTCCTTTGTGAGTTATGTTGCTGGGATTCATTCATATACACTGCATGGATATGGTTTATTTCTATTTCATTAAGCGGATCTAGCATAATTGTCCATTCACCCACAAAAAGACATCTGGTTTCTCCCCAATTTGTAGATGTTACAAATAAAAAGTTTACAAACATTTATGTACAAGTGTTTTAGTGGGCATATGCTCTCATTTTATGTGGGTAAACACCTAGGAGTAGTATTGCTGGTTCTTATGATGAGTGTGTGGGGGTGAATGTGTCCATCTTCACACCACTGTCACACTGGATTTATAATTACCATAAATCTTTACTAAGCTGAAAAATTAGATACAGTAACTCCTACAAGTTCCTTTCCCTGCAAGATAATTTTGGAATTTATATATTGTATTAACTTTTATTACTCATTATCCATATGAATTTAAGAATCAACTCATCTATTTCTGCAATACACAAAAATTGTTTTATGGTATTTCAGTGATTCTATGTAACTTATTTATGGAGAAATACATTTTCCATATAGGGATTTTTCTGTTAGAGACCAAATATGGCTCTATACATTAGATCCATTTTAATTTTTCTATACAATAATTTATAGTTATCTCTCTATATATATGTGTGTGTGTATGTATATGTATATATAGAGAGTAATATATATCTATGTGTATATAGAGAGTGTGAGCCAAAGTTTACTCATGTTTTATATGTATCTATAGATTTACAGCTACTAGATGATAGATAGATAGATATACAGATGGATAGATGGATGGATGGATGGATGGATGGACAGACTGATAGATAAATAAAGATAGCCAGACAAACAAGAAAGACAGACACTACTCAAACTACAGTCCCACCATTCTAAAATCTCCCCAAGCCTAGGGAAAGGTGAACCATTATACTGACAATCTATTCTACCAGCCATTAGAAACTGCCTTTTATTTCTCAGTAACTTGGATTTTACAAGGAAGTTGAGATAACTGAGGCCATGATACACACATTTTCAATTAAAATAAAAGGGTCACAAAAAATACCCCAGAAAGTCATGATTCTGGGAAAGGGACTAAAAGGGAAGACAGGGGTAATAGCGACAGGAGGGAGATAAGAGAGAGAGAATGGTACTGCTTCGTAGATCCCCAATGAATGAAGAGGCTCTTGGCCCTCATACAACCTCTCAACTGAGATGAGGGACTGTTATATAAGGACACCCCACCCCAGAGAAATTGGATGGAAGGGTTAGGAGGTAAAGAAAAAAAATGAAATGTGATGTTTCGGCCTTTTACTAGTAATTGTCATAAACTGTTTAGGATAATTAAGAAATGCAAACTAATGGTTATGCAAGCCGGTCATTCTGTTAGGTACTATGACAGCCTATTATAGTTACTTGCTAAGCTAATCAGAAATAAACTGGCAAGAGACAAGCAACATCTGCTTACCCTAATATAAGAGATAGATAGGGCCTCTTCAAAAACCTCAAGAGATCTGCAGAACATGGCATTCAAAGATGTTTTCATAACTTTAGATTTTTTTTTATATCAAGACATATCAACTCCTGACAGCATCCCCTATTCTACCCCAAGTAGAAGATGAGCATCGAAGAATCTCCAGTGGGAGATGATTGAATTAGTCGCAAGCCTATCTCTTGCTAGGAAAAGCCCCTTGCTCCAACTGTAGACGGAATGCTGTCCAAAAAGGACAAAACCTGGAAGCAGGTAAGTCGACAGCCTAGCTCTGCCAAGACAGGGTAGGTAAGTCCTTCATAACCCCTGCTCTACAATCAATGTCTGTCAGAGAAACGGGGCCAAATGACTGAAGATCGATGCTGTAATGTATGGAGAGAAAATGGGAACTGTCCAGGCAGCCACTGGTATGTCATTTCTTAGTTTGGGAAGCTGCAGGCCCTGTACTTCCTATAAAATCAGATATATTTATCCCTCTCAGGTCTCTGAGGTACTTGAAGAACAGATAGCTAGAGTCTCATAATTTAATTTTGAGTTGTTTAGGAGTCAAGAGAGTGTTATAGATCTAAGAAGATACTTTTAAAATTGTGTTGCAAGTTAGTATGAATGTTGAGTCAGATATAGACCTTTAAACTCATGGAGATGTTTAGATAGTAGAATGTTAAAGTTAGGTACCAAATACATATGGACTGGTCATTGGGAATGTACGTTAAGCCATATAACCCTCATAACTGTGGCCTAATTACCTCTGTTGTACTGTATTGTATTTGTTATTATAAGAGAAAGAGCCATTTGTTGGACTGAAAGGGGAAACTGTAGGGGGAAATAAGATATACCTTAAACTTAAAAGAAAAAAAAAAGGGAAGAGGATGGGGGGCTGAGGGTGGGAGGGTGGGACTGGAGGGGGAATAGGGAGGGGACTGCGATTGAGATGTAACTTGAAGAAATAAAAAATAAAGGAAAAAAAAGAAGCTATATAAAATTCATGTTTATCAATAAAAAAAGAGAGAGATAATGGGTAGTGAGTAGTGAGCATGCATTATGAACATATATAAAATTATTGCAGATGCTAAAGAAAAAAATTAATTTTAAAAATGAAAGCAAAAAGGTAATCACATAAAAGTAATGCTAAAAATGAGACAAATATTCTAGCTAGGTTTCTATTGCTATGATAAATATCATGACCAAAAGCAATTTGGGGAGCGAAGCGGTTTTCTTGTTTTGGCCTACAGATTACAGTCCATCATCAGGGACTTCAGGGCAGGAACTGAAATAGACATGATGGAGGAATGTGACTGACTGACTTGCTACTTCGTTGCTTACCTGATTTACTTATAAAACCCATTAGCATATGCCCAGAGGCAGTACCACGCTTAGTAAATTGGGTCCTTCCACATCAGTCATTAATGAAGAAAATGCCCTATTCAGAGAAACAGATCGGTATGGAATGGAAACAAAGACTCAGAAATAAACTTACACATTTACAGTCACTTAATTTTTGACAAAGAAGCCAAAACCATGCAATGAAAAAAGGAAAGCATCTTCAACAGATGGTGCTTGCTGGTCTAACTGAATGTCAACATGTAAAAGAATGCAAACAGACCCATATTTATCATCTTGCACAAAACTTAATTAAGTCCAAGTGGATCAAAGACCTAAACATTAAACAGGACACAGTGAATCTAATAAAAGAGAAAGTAGAGAAAACGCTTGAATACATTGGTAACATGAACAAAACACCAATAGTTCAGGTTCTAAGACCAACAATCAATAAATGGGACCTTTTGACACTGAAAAGCTTCTGTAAGGCAAAGGACACTGTCATTAGAACAAAACCACGGCCTACAAATTGGGAAAAGATCTTCACAAACCCCACATCTGACAGAAGAGTAATGTCCAAAATTTATAAAGAACTTAAGAAATTAAACACCAAGAAACCAAATAATCCAATTAAAAAATGGGGAACAGAGCTAAACAGAGAATTCACAAAAGAGGAAACTCTAATGAATGAGAGACTCTGGAAGAAATGCTCAGCATCCTTAATCATTAGAGAAATGCAACTCAAGACAACTCTGAGATTCCATCTCACACCAGTCAGAATGGCTAAGATCAAAGCTTCAGTATCAGCAGATTCAACCAACCTAGGCTGCTAGAGGCTTACAGAGACTGAAACACTAAGAAAAAGAAAAAAAAGAAGAAGAAAGGGGTGTCTAGACCTAGACACCCCTATAGAAATATAGATAATAGGCAACTTGGTCTTCATACAGATCCCTTAGCAAATGGGGGTGGGGTTGGACGGTCTCAGTCATGAACTCTGTTGCCTATTAGTGGGAAGCTTTACCCTAGCTGGGCTGCCGTGTCAGGGCCCAGAGCAAGAGGAAGCTCTTAGCCCTTATGTGACTGATAAACTCGGGGGAGTTGATATGTGGGGGTTCCCTTCACTTGAGGAGAAGGATAGGAGGGAGGGGGAAAGAGGTAGGGAGGGTGGGACTGGGAGGGGAGGAGGGAGGAGGCTGTGATTGAGATGTAACTTGAATTAATAAATAAATGTTGAAAGGAAGGAAGGAAGGAAGGAAGGAAGGAAGGAAGGAAGGAAGGAAGGAAG
>CAJQZJ010029504.1:0-14116 GCA_907164525.1 Lophiomys imhausi | reverse complement strand
AAGGAAGGAAGGAAGGAAGGAAGGAAGGAAGGAAGGAAGGAAGGAAGAAAGAAAGAAAGAAAGAAAGAAAGAAAGAAAGAAAGAAAGAAAAGCCCTATGGATTTGCCTACAGGTAATCTGATGGAGAGACTTTTTCAACTGAGGTTCCTCTTCCCAGAAAACTCCAATTGTGTCACGTTTACAAAAAGAAAGAAGAAAGAAAAAAGCTATTCAGCACAACTGACCCCTTGTTAAATTTACATACAACCATCCCCTTCTTATTTGTCCCTAAGATGCCATGTTAATATGAAGATCACATATAAAATATAACTTAAAAAGTGACACAGTCTTTAAAACTTCAAACCCTTTGAAAATTCAGTGTCCTTAAAATATCTCTTAATTGTGGATTTGCATAAAATCAAAGTAAATTACACACGTCCTATTATAAAAGGGTAGAACTAGGGCACAGTTACAGTAAAATCAACGCAAAACCAAAATTCCAACGGTGTAAATAGCCCAGTGTTCAATATGTGGAACTCACAATCTCTGAGCTTCCAAAGAGCTTTTTGGCTCCCCTTCTCTGGATCTGCCATCCAGAAAACACATAGTCACAAGCAGGCTCCACTACACAGCTGTGGCTGTCCTTGTCTCACAGACTCTCCACTATGCTTGGGTCTTCAATGTAACTAAGACTACACCTTCACCAACAGCCCCATCTAGTTCCTCTTCAGAGACCTCAGCCCTGCCACACAGCACCAAGCCTCAGTTATTCTTCATAACTCATTCATACCTTTAAAACCAGTACCACTGGGTGACTCTTACACATTGCTTAGTCAAGCTGACAGCATGAAAATTAGTCTTGGCCACATCTAGAAAATAGCTCTGTGTGCAGATCCTGAAGATTTTGCTTTAGTGATATTCTTTTCTTCCTAACTACAGCCGATATATCTACCTCAGCTAACCACTATCAGCTATCTATCTCAGCTAACCCCTATCAGCTAGTTGGGTTTCTATTTCTCTGATAAACAGTATGACCAAAAGCAACCTGGAGAGGGAAATGTTTACTTGGCTTATGGGTCACAGTACACCATGAGGGGAAGCCAAGGCAGGAACCTGAAGGCAGAAACTGAAGCAGAAGTCAGGGGGAAATGCTTCTTACTGGTTTTCTAGCTCCCCTTAGCTTATTCTTCATCCAAACTTGTCCAGTGATGGCACGATGGCTAGTGAGCTGGACCCTCCTGCATCAACCATTATCAAGAAAATACCAGATAGAATTGCCTACAGGAAATAAGGTGAAGGCAGTTTCTAGGCAGTTTCTCAATTGGAGTTCCTCTTCCTCTATAACTCTAGCTTGTGTCACATTGACAAAAACAAAACAAAATAAAAACAAAACAAAAATCTCAGTCAAGAGGTCAAAAAAGAAGAAGAAAAAGAAAAATTTGAGTCTGGCCTTTTCCATTTAGTATAATTATTCTGAGTTTTCTTGGTGTTGTGGTATTTACTGAGGGTTTATTCTGTTCTATTCCTGAAGTGTTCACAGAACTGGATTATGCTACCATGGACGTATCCACACTAGAGTGAGAAAACATTTAATTTAGTCTGTTCTGGGTTTTTATGATTACAAATAAAGCCACTAGAAATGTTCACATAAGTTTGTGTGTGAATATACGTGTTTATTTCTGATGTGCATAGTTGGTATTTGGACCTAAATTTGGTAGAAACTGTTAAGCATATCCACAGTGACTGTTTCCACAGCCATGAATAAGGATTCCAGCTGTTATATATCCTTAAAAAGTACATAGTCATCTTACATGTTGTCAATAAACACATTCTAATAAGAGTATGTTGGCATGTCTTGGTTTTAATTTGCATTAATAACGATCTTTTCATGCATTTACTGTTCACATAAGATCATATACTCATGCACAAATATACACGTGTGCGCACACACACACACATACACATACAGAGAGAGAGAGAGAGAGTTTGACTAATTCATTCATCCTTCTTTACATCTATATTTCAACTTTTTTCTGGTTTTCAATATTAGTTTTCATTCTGTGTTTCACATATATTTTGCTTATATTTTATAACTTACTATTTCCTGAACATTATTTTCTGAAGCTCTACTGAATGAAGCTTCCATAACCAAAAGAGATCCCAGAAGGTGAACAAAAAGTAGACAAAGGGAACACACACATTCAGAGGAATTGAGATCAGGAATTTACAAGAGCATTTGCAATTGCTGTTCATTCTTGTACAATGCGTAATAGTCATGATAAATAATGAAACAAACATTCTTCAACAGATAAGTGTCTACAGAAGCTACCCAGTGGCAACCAACTCATATTTCATATTAAAAGGGCATTTTGTAACTTACAATAATATGAAATGAGCCTAGCAGGATCAATTAGTTCACTGAAATGAGCCAGAGGGAGAGACACAGAAGGATCTCAGTGATATGTGGAGTCTATCATAGTTGAACTCATGGTAGCAGAGAGTAAAATGCTGGTTACCAAGGGGATTGAAGATGAGTCAGAGATTGGACTAAGGCTGATCAAAGATCACTAACTTTCAGTTACATCAGTGAAATAGTTCAAAGCATCTATTGTGTAATTCAGTGATTATAGTTAATAATATGTTGTGCCTTGTCAAATGACCAACTAGATAGTGTTCTCACCACATAACAGGGACAAAAAGGATAAGCACGAGAGGCACCATTAGCAGAGTCCTAGGTCAGATACTTAACTCTTTGGACCAAAGACACCAGGTGCATGTAGTTGTCTCACAGAACAAATTCGAATACAAAATACGCTGCTGAAAACCAGGATAGGAACTTAATCCCTTCTGGTCACACCAGAAAGTATCAGAGGATGAAAAATCACAGGTCTGCCTTCAAGAATTAAGGCTATTACATCCAAGGCTTTCTGTGGAATGAGGAAAGAGGATGGAGAGTCAGTGACTCTCTGCACTCAAACTGTGGTCTTGTTGGTCACGGCATCAGTTCTGGTCAAGGAAATCGTTACTGTTCCAGGTGCAACCTACTTTGATGCTGAGGAAATTCCTGCTGCTCAGGGCCGCAATCAGGGAACAAGCTCCATTTATTCCACAGGATGTTTATTCCACAGACCTGTGATCTAGGAATGGAGAAAACTTGGTTCCTTTAAAATGACTGTTTCTCTTTGGGGGGCAGTCAACACAGGACCATCTGCCAATGAGGCTCCACTCTTCCTAAAATGTGTTTAGTAATCTCCGAAGACCTCTAGGCACCCCTCCAAGAGCCTGAAACAAAACCCTGTTAAAGCTGAAAGTGGACAATCTGTTGGAAATGAATTAGTCACTCTCATCATGGTGTGTGAACACTGAGGGAGGAGTTCAACTTTAAAGAGTGTTTCTTAAATGACTACTGACTCTGTAGATTTAAACAGCAATTTGACCCACAGTTTAAGAAAAAGGAGACAGTAAAGGAAGACAGAAATAAAACTTACCCTATTTTTAGTTCTCCACGATTATCTGTAACCCCAAGTGAAGAGTTAGCGTTTTCAGTGAAGTGGATATTAATATACTCAACTGAGCCATCTATAATGAATATCCTACATTTATAAATAATTAAAATTAACCATGTGATACATGGCAAAAAAACCCAAACTTTTATTTGTCACCTTTAATGTTAAAATGAACTTTGATTCTAATATATATTTTTATTTGTTCATTAATGGTTTTTCACAAGAGACTTGTACAATTTCTAAATACTCAGAAGTTTCCTAAGTCTTCATTTTTTTAATTTCTAGTTATTTCTCTTAAGATTCAAACCCTAAGACCAGTAACTTTTAAGATTTTCTGAGGTGTTTCACAGCCCAGAATATATCTGATCTTTTAAAATATTATTTGCTAAAAATGAAGAGAAACCCCACGTAGGCATTCTACTTTTGTTGAGTGACAAGTTCAACACATATCATGTAGTGAACTAGTTTTTTCCATATTGGTCATGTACCTCATCATTTTGTATTGCTTCTATAAATTAATGAGAAAGGAGAATTAAATATTATATAATTAACATTTATTTTCTAAATCTCTTAAATTCTATAGTTTGTATTCAAATATTTTGATGCAGTGTTGTGAAGTGCACATATGTAGAAGTCTGTTAAGTGTTTTTGGATAATTTAATCTTAAATATCTCTACATCTCTCTCTTTGTCTCTGGTGGCATCGTCCCTTTGAGTCATTATTTTACAATTCATATAATTAATGTGTACTTTCCGTTCTTCTATCATCCTTAAAATCTCTCATTCTTTATATTTTGGGTTCTGTACATGAGATACATATAAGTCTTACTTGTTAGGGGGAAAATCCAATTTCTACTATTTAATTAGGCTGTTGTCATTTAAAATTAATTTATTTATAATTAAAGCTTTTCCCTGTATTTTCGCCTATGTTCTCTTTGTTGCTTTTTTTTTTGCATTCTTTAAGAGTCTTTAACATTTACTTTTCTGATGTACTGTGAAGCCACATTGTCATGTATAGTTAGATGAGAGCACTTAACATCCACTTCAAGGATCACACACTTCAGGCTTGATTTCCACCATTCCTTCATGTTATTATGAGATTTTTTTTCTACACTTAAGTGTATTAGAAATAGCATGGTATAATTCTAATCTTTTTGTTTAAAATAATTGTCTTTAAAATGAAGGTTAACTTTGTGTTATCTTTTTTTTCTGTTGTACCTCCTATTTTACTGTTTATTACTCTTTATAACTTTGTGTGTTAATCTTTTTTTCTGTTTTATTTCCTATTTTACTGTTTATTAATCCTTATAACCTTATGAAGACTGAAATTTTCACATGACTTCATTTTTTATAACCTGATGAACTTAAGAAAGTTATAGTAATTGTAGAGCTATATATTGATAATTTTAGCACTTTAAGGTGTTCCACTGTCTCATGTCTTTAAATTTTTAGCCAACACGTAAAGCTTTATACAACTGTTGCTAGCATATAAAGTTTCTACTCATGTATATTGAATTTGTCACTTGTCTATTGCTGTGATAAACCACCATGACCAAAGCAACAAGGAGGAGTTTGTTTGGGCTTAAGGCTCAAAGGGATAAGAGTCCATCACCATTACAGTGGACAAACATGGCAGCAGGGAGACACAGCAACAGCAATAGCTGAGAGTGCTGATATCTTCAACTTTCAAACAAAAAGCAAGGAGTATAAACTGGAAAAGGCCTGCGGCTTTTGAAACCTAATAATAGCCCAACCCCAGTGACAAAATTCTTCCTACAAGGCCACACCTTCCATCCTGAAGGAATGGCATACCGGCTGGAAAATTAAGTATTTAATTACCCAAGACAATGAGAGACATTTCATTCAAACCACCACATATATATTATGCAAGATTCAGAGTACGGTAAGCATAGTTATCTCCTCAAACATGTATCATTTCTTTTTGAAATGCACAAATCATTACGTATAGTTCATTTACTATGAGCTTTCTCTTGTCTAACTATGACTTAGCACTCATTCAATAATGCTTGGCCATTTTTCTCTCCCATAACGTTCCCCAGACTCTAGTAACAGACATCAAGCCCTCAACTTCTATAAGGTTAATGTTTTCAGATTGAATTTACAAATGATCTCTTGTTGTCTACTTTAGCTTTATTTTGCTTTACACAGTGATCTCCTGTTCTATCTACATTGTTGCTAATGGTATGATTTAACCCTTTTATGTCTATCTTCCTACTCTATGTTGGAAACACCCACTTTTTTCAATTCATTCCTCTGTCGATGGGCATGTGCATTGTTTCCATTTCTTGGTCACTATGAAGTACTCACTGTAGTTCTACCGTTCATTGCTCTGAACACTACAGATGTGGTATGCTTTCTGGATCCCTATTGGCCATTGAATGGTATGCTTTCTGGATCCCTATTGGTCATTGAATGCCTTTTTCAAAATTGTTTATGTCTATTGCTCATTGTTTTCAGCACTTTTTGTTTTGTTTTTGCTTTTCCTTTTGAGTTAGTTGAGTTCTTTATATATTTTGGGTAATAATTTTGTCAGTGATATAGTTAGCAGCTATCTCACTGTTTATAGAATGTTGCTTTAGTGAGTTGTTATTTCATTTGCTTCACAGTGCCTTTTGATTTGAGATAATACAATCTGTTCATATTTCCTTTTGTTTCCTGTGCTTTGGGGTTTTATCCAAATGGCCTTGCTTATTCTAATGTCCTGAAATGTTTCCTCACTTTCTTTCTGTAGTTTCTTAGATTTGGGCCTTATATTTTAGTGTTTAGATCTTTGGAGCTCTTTATTTGCAGAGGCTTTCTGTCATCTCCTCTCTGTTCCCTCCCTGCAACCGACAAATATCCTCTCTGTATTCTTTCTTTCTCCCCTGTACATACACTACACACAATATTTTACATTAAATTTTTAAGAAAATACAGCCCATGATTAATTGTACATATCTCATTGCTATATATTTCTTGAATATAGATGACTGATTTTTACTTATGAACGTAGAGGAAAAATTTCAAAACAGTCAGTACTTGGAGTGAAAAATGCTAGAAAGTATGGTAAGAAAATGCAAGAAAGCTAAAGGATTATAAAACAGCAAATTGAATGAATTAAGTTGTACAAGACTCTAAAGGTTAGTTTAAATTGTCAATTTGATATAACCTAGAATCACCTGTGAGTATGGTGACAATAAGTGATTTTCAATATCTGGTTGGCCTTGGGTATGTCTATCAGGGACTGTCTTGATTACTTTGAGGCAGGAAGACATGCCTGTTATGGGCAGCACCATTCCTTGGCTTTTGGTGCTCAATTGTGTAATATTAGGGGAAAAAGCAGGCTGAGCAATGACCATGCATACAAGTATTTTTCTCTCTTTGCTCTTGACTGTGAATGTTGACTAGCTGCTTCAAGTTCTAGCCTTGATGTCCCCACAGGGATGGACTATGACTAGGAAGTACACATTGAATAAACTCTTTGGTCCTTAAAAGTTGCTTTTGTTGGGGTATATTATCACAGCATCAGAAACAGAACTAGGACAAAAGCCAAACTGATGCCTTGCCAGTGTGTAAGAGTTAGTTGGAAGACCTTAGGGCGTCCACCAGACAAGGTCTAATTACCCAATCTACCCAGCACATCCTGGTCCACATGTGTCATACCTTCTTCGAACCAGGGGTATGTTCCTGTCCATTCTAGTGTATTGCTAGCATTTAAATACCGAATTCTTGCAGTGCCTCTGTCAAATTGTGGACACGGTGTAGTAAGTGATGGGTTCCCAGGGCTTGAATGCTTCACAGTCTAAGTATTGTCTTAGGTAAGATGACTTAAAGCATTTTTACAAAGATAGAATATTAATAATAATATGTCACAAATATGAAAGGTATTGTTAAAAGGCTTAAGGCTTAAGATGAAAAGTGTCAAAAATATTCATGCTTTTAGTAAGAGTGATCTGTGCGGTGTGATGGACTGAAGGGCAGCTCCCCCTGCGCGGGTTTACTGCATCACTGCATGGTTTTCTCTCTCCTGGACCACTAGAGCTGCTGATAGGGCTTAGATGAGAACCACACTGGACATGCAGGAATGGCCTTTCAGGACAGTTGACAAATCTAAAACTCTTTTTTTTTTTAAAGATATTTTGTTCTTTATGAGGAAAAATATATGCATAAGCCTTTTTGATTATAAAAAGCTTTTCTTCTATGTGACAAAATGTTCTCTTGAGTAGAGTCTATACACAATAAGACTTTCAAAAGCATACTTAAAAATGATGTCTAGGAGGTGAACAGTGGAGTAACAATGCTGACAACTCGAAGGAGAACATATTGGGGAAAAACACTCCTGGAACAACATTCCCTAATTTGGTCATAATCATCTGTTTTTATGCAAAGGTGTGTGAGCTTTGAAATCTGAGAACCCTCATTAAACTAAACAGGCTTCCAAAAGGCTCAGAGGCTGGTGCTTGTTATAGGATCAGCCCAGTGTCTCTCCAGGCTCTGTGGTTATGAGCACAGACATCTTAGACAAGGTACTCCCAGCTTTCTCCAAGTTTGCCACTGTGAAACTGGCCACTGGGAAAATACGGCCAACAACCCCAGCATTAGCTCTAAGCTCTTTACTCCTGCCCTATTCTGGAAACCCCTCCACTACTGTGTGTGTCATTTGGCATTTGTGACCAACAGAGCGCAATTTACTGTTTATTTCACTATAAATTCATGGCTGGCCAGACAATGTGCTCCGGAGTAGAATAAATACATGTTTTAATGAGTTGCTGAAATGTGACCTGGCCAACGGAAAATCTGAGAAACAATGATGCCTTTTTTACAGAGGAGGCCAATCACAGAGGCTAGAAACAGGCAATTCTAGAAACAGATTAATCCACCCTTCAGTGAGGTGGAGGAGAGAGAGAAGTGGCTCAATTAGGAAATTAAAATGTCCTGCCAGTTTGCTTTTGATAAAAGGTGGGGATTTAATAAAGTCCTGGAATTAAAATATTGTCCCTAGCAATGGGGACATCAGTTGAATACTGCAGTTTTCTCAGTGACGGTGATTCTTACACCACTTCTCATTTCCTGCTCACCTCATCAGTGTAAAACTGGTCTTTCTTAATTATCAGAACTTTAAAAGGAACTACCACTCAATACCTTGGTCAGAATAGTAGCCACACTTTTCCAGGGGCAGAAAGACTCAAAAACACAGAGTGACCAAATGCTTAAGGGAGAGTGCCTAGGACCCCTCAACTCACCTGGTGGAATTATACCAGATAGTTCCAGAAGGGAAGGAGCTGTTCTCAAGCAGCTGGTCCTCAAGTCAACTATACCAATAAAGGAAACCAAAGCAGCCAATCACAATTCTAGTAATATTAATGGAGAAACAACAAATAGTCTCTCTCTCTCTCTCTATCTATCTCTATCTCTATCTCTATCTCTAAACAAAGCAACTGTAGGGCTCTTATGTGATATGTGTCCTTAAAAGGGAGCACATGAAAAGAATCCCATACTATGACCATACAACTGTGTGACCAGTGTCTGAATGATCACAGGAAATGTAACTAGAAAACTTCAAAAAATTTCTGCTTACTCTCTCTACCCTCTGTCCCTCACCCTTAGGAACCCACTCCATTCCCTGACATCTCACCAAAGTTGAATCCACCTTTAAGAGAATCCTTCTACCTTGCCTTGTGGCAAACTCAACAGGTTCTTGGTAGAACCACTCATGTCTCAGTCTGAAATACAGAAGTGGGATGATACTTATAATACCTACTTGCATAAAGTAGTTTTAAAAGCTTTGGAAAATGTCAAATAAATGATACACATGGTGGTTGATATAGGAAGATTCATGACCAGGGCTGAGCAGATAGCTCAGTCTATAAATTTCTTGCCACACAAACATGAGGATCTGAGCTGGTATTCCCAAAACCTAAAGGAAATGGTGGTACAACCTCATAATCTCAACAGTGGGTGTGAGGTAGGGACAAAAAGATCTAAGGCCAGCCATTTTAGCCCAATTGGTAAGCTCCAGGTTCAGTGAGACACTACCTCAAAAACAAAGCAGGTGGCATCTGATGAACAACCAAGGCTGCACACGTACAACCAT
This sequence comes from Lophiomys imhausi, assembly GCA_907164525.1. NCBI lineage: Eukaryota > Metazoa > Chordata > Mammalia > Rodentia > Muridae > Lophiomys > Lophiomys imhausi. The sequence goes on along the minus strand of CAJQZJ010029504.1, from coordinate 4,538 downwards.
GCACACACGTGCACCCATACACAAGAGGAAGATTTGTTATGCACTTACTATGCCATGACATTTACTCAGATACATTCGCTACAGAGCCACAAAGACTTACTTTGCCCAATGCATCACTTTGTTCTCTTCTAGACCACAGCACCTGGTTCCATCATGCAGAGAATGCTGGCAAAGAATCATACCCTGGCTTCCCGTCCTCTGCAATTTCTTCTCTCACACCAGCACCTGCAGTCATATGGCTGCTCTGCAAAGCCAATGGTGCCTTTGTTCAGGGGTGGCTAGCACCAGGTGTCTATCAAGTCTAGCAATCTTCAAGGCTCAAATTTAGAACAGAACTCACTTGAGCTGGTCCTCTCTTCACTGTTTGGTAAAAATTACACAGGGACTTCCTTTCCAGGAAAAACAAGGCTTTAATTTATCCCACACTTGCTTTCCTGCAGGCAGACCTAGAATCTGATCCATGGGCTCATTTCTCGTCAAGATTTATTTTTCCACTATACTCTTTATTAAATTCAAATATCAATTGTTAAAAAATAATTTTAATTAATTTTCAATTTGGATTTGGTTATTTTTGGTTTTAAAGAGCTGTTTATTATGCTTAAGGGGGGAGGAAAGAGAAAGTGCAGAGCTCTTGTATACTTGGTGGCAGCCCAAAAAAAGGTACCATTGAGCTGGTAGTCAGCTGAAGTTGGGTAACTTTGAATTTTTACATGAAATTTGTATTATAGTAATAAGTACATAAACAGAGATAGAAAAGGATGACTGAAAGGGAAGGAATATCTTCCAAAAAAGACAGGTCAGCTAATTCATTAGAGATTAACCTTTAGATTAGATTTGAAATGGCAGGTTGGCTATCAGATTCTAAAATCAGTTATAGTTACAGATGTACAAAAATCCTAACTTAGTTAATTTTTTCAAGAACGAAGCAATTATAAATTCCTCCTTCAGCATATATAAATATTGATGTTTGTGTCAAATGTTGCTACAGGAGTCTAATAAACTATGTCCTTATCTAAAAGCAGCAGATGGTAGATGTGACTCACTGGGATGCTTAATTTTGGGCTGAAATATTTCTTCTAGTTTAATTTCAATGCCATCTACTAAAAAATACAAAAGTAATAAGAAAAAACTTAATAAAATAATTAATCCCAATGCAGCAAGTTATGTAGATACACAGCCCAGGGGTAGTTTAAATCACTGTTTTGTTGTATTTAATATTTAAGATTTAAAATAAATGTTATATCAACCAATTACAGGTGCTAACAATTAATGAGAGTGTCACAACTGGTGTAGAAGCACGTGTGTATTATGTCTTGACAGACGTCAAGCATCTGAGAGCTATTAAGTCTTAGTAGAGCTCTAAGATTACTCATGCAGCAATAATTAGGTATGTGGATATACAGCTTGAAACAGATGCACATCATTCTCTTTGTCTTCCTTTGAAGAAAACTACCACTATTCCATACTGTAGTGTTTTCACACTTCAGGCAGCTTCACTGGTTTCTGAATGAAAATAATGGAAGCATGTACTGGACAAATTCCAATAGCAAGCCAAAAGGTCCGCCCAATGTTAAGAACTTTAGGGAAAAAAAAATAAAACATCCAGAGATTACTTGCATGGCATTACCATTTTAGAGATGAGTGGGGTGATGCCCAGAAAATAAAGACTACATGCTAGGTGGGAACACTGGGCAGTAAAAACAAAAACAAAATGAGGCTAGTTGCCTAGTCTCCTCAATCCTACTCTTCCATCCGCATTCTTGGTTCCTCTTCTCTTAGAGAGAAGACCCTGAGAGAGTCCTCTAATGTCCAGTGAACCGTGGTTCAGACCTGAAATCCATGAGAAATTTTCTGGGCCAGAAAACCCACACTTACAGTTTGTGAAGACTGAATAAAACCTACATGATCAGTTGCTTAACAGACATAAAGCAACTGTTTCCTGGTGATTTATAGTTCTTACTAACAGTTCTTTCAAGTGTTGGTGGAAGTGAGGCCACCAGCTGAGTGCCAGGTAACTGCAGGATGGACAGCTAACAGGAATAGAAAGTCTAGCTTGGGATCATAAAGACAAAACAACAACAACAACAACAAAAATAAGACAAAATAAACCAAACACAACAAACAAGCAACCCAGTATGCTTCTGACCTGGGGCTCTCTCTATGCAGCTCTCATTTCCGCTGCCAGTCTCCCCAAAGCTGCTGTGATCTCAATGACGATACAGACATCAGGATGCCAATCAGAAATGAGCTTCATATAGAACAGACAAGTGATGTCTTCAATTATCATCAAGACTTTAAGACTTAAAAATAGTGGCGCACGCCTTTAATCCCAGCACTCAGGAAGCAGAGAGGCAGGTGGATCTCTGTGAGTTTGAGGCCAGCCTGTCTACAAAGTGAGTCCAGGATAGCCAGGGCTACACAGAGAAACCCTGTCTCGAAAAATAAAAAAAAAAAAAAAAGGAAATTAAAAGTGGTACTCCAAAAGGTGAAACAGGCAATATTCCTCATGGATTAATTGTGTTGGCCTTCAGAAATCCCTTTCAAGGGTAACCTTAATCCATGAGATCATTAGATCCCACCTGTACAAGATCCTCATTTGAAAGCAATCTATCTTAATGAAAAGCTTTCAGAAGGAAATGTGTATTTCAGATTATAGATTTTAAAGATAATCACTCAGAATAAAATAAACCTAATAAAATCATATATTTATGAATAAGAGAGTTTTATTTTACTCAAGGTTGGTTTATTTTGAAATGATTGTCATAAATTGGCAGACTATGTAGTCCCATAATTATCTGAGGTAAGTACTGTCCTTAAGTTTTATATAAACACTTTGTTCCAAATCCATACCATAATACTAATCATAGCTAGCACTGAGCATTATCTGGTCACTGGTTCAAATATGTTAAAATTATATTTTAAATTAGTGGGAAATTATACTGTTTCCATCTGAATTAAAAATGTAAACTATGGTGCCCTAACAGACTTCCCTGCATTCACTATTAGTCAATATGGAGTCAGAGACTTTCCAAATAAATGTGCATTTTATTTTCCAAGTTTACTTTTGAAATTTTAATTGAAATCTTTGCAATTACACAGGAGTATGCTTTTCCTTTTATCTAAGAGACCAATTATTCTATAAATGACTAATGTTTCTTTTACAATACAGTGACGTTTTGATGCCCAAATCAGAAGTACAGAAATGAATACTAAGGAAAACAGTGTAGAAGTAAACACAACACATTTCTCTTACTGAAGTGAACCTAATGACTGATCACAGAGGAACAAGGAAGGGGTATGAATAGTAAATATGCAAATGGTTGGGAAAGCTGATTCCACAAAACTGTCACAAATGCTACAGGAAGGAATTCATGAAAACACAAGAGCAACTATCTCAGTGCTAGCTGCCTTAAGCCCCTGAGCACTGAAGCTTACAGAACAGGATTCAAACTCCAACTCTCTATGCCCTGAAAACTGGGCACTTGACCCCAAGATCTCAAAGTCAGACACTCAGTTGCTCTAGGTGTTCTGGTCAGGGCAGGCTCTGGACCTCCCCACCTACAGTTCTGTACATAGCAACGTGTTTTAAAGCCACAAAATATCTATGTTCAGAACCTTGACTCTTGAAAGACAAAGTATTATTGCTCCTCGACTTCTGATGATGGGTGTTGGGACTCTTGGCTGTATCCCTTGGACTTACTTCCCCAGTACTTCATAGTTCTTTGGTGTTACAGGCTTGGATATCCACTGCTTCTTGCCTTGTTGGTACTTCTCCAATCCTCTGCATTTTCAACTCTCAGTGCCTACACAATCTTTGGCACTCTCCTCCAACCTTGTAGCCATACAGTGAGCCAAGGACTAGACAGCCTTTGGAGTACTTGGCACTTAAAGCCTTGGGAGTCACTTTCATTTAGCTACCACTGCCCAGTGTTTAAGGTGGGAGCAGTTAAGAGTGCTTCATCTGTTCTTTTAGCACCTCAACCTATTATACCTGTGGTGAAGACATGGAAGCAAGAAAAGAAGTGTATACTGGCTTTATCTTTTGTTACAGGGGAAAGTTCACAGGGGAGTCCACCTAGTAAGCCAGTAAGACTGAGAAATTCCCTATTTATGCTTATACAAACATTTACTTCCGCCAAGAACGGCATTGCATGTGCACACCTTCAAGTTCCACAAATCAAAACCCTCAAAAATGAACCAAACAAAATCTTGCACTAGGCCAGCCATAGACTTTTTTTAATAAATAAATTTATTTATTTGTTGCTTCAGGTTACATCTCCATCATATTGTCCTCTTTCCCCCCTTCCCAGCCCCGCCCACCCACCCTCTATCCCCTTACCCTTCCATCCCACCCCTCTGGAGTGGAGTGTCCCTACATAACAGTCCCTCACCCAGTTCAGAAGTCATATGAGGGCCAAGAGCCTAGCTCTGCCAAGACAGGGTAGGTAAGTCCTTCATAACCCCTGCTCTACAATCAATGTCTGTCACAGACAAATGACTGAAGATCGATGCTGTAATGTATGGAGAGAAAATGGGAA
>CAJQZJ010029501.1:355-37879 GCA_907164525.1 Lophiomys imhausi | reverse complement strand
AGAGGAAATTTCATTGTACTGCATTTGAGTTTTAACATGAAGGATGGATGAGCTGGAACTTTGCAAGATGGCAAAAAATTAGAAGTGACATAAAAGTGACCGAAGAGAATGATTAATTTAATGAAAAAAAAAAAACAGCAAACAATACCTGATGGGAAAATGTCTTTGAAGTTATTCCTCAGGAAGAAAGAAGTTTCTGAAATGTGTGGACATGAGACACTAAATGAAAGACATAAGTGACCATTACAAACAAATTTTGTTGAGGTTTAGTTTGACTTGCAGGCAGTGCAAGAATTTTTTTATTTAAAATAAAAAGGAATAGAGTGCTGTCCTCTGATTTTTGCAGAAACCATACAAATGAACACTCAGTAAAGGGATGGGCATAGTATGAGATGATTATATAGAACCAAGTAACATATTTTCAATATTCTTGGATGATAATACTATGAACAGTAATTCATGAAAGAAAGAGAGTTGGCTATAGTATTGTTTATTCTCTAGAGGTCTATCAAGATCACACTGGCTGTAAGCAACAAATCTTCCTGATATAGAGGATTAAAGAGGCAGAGGTTTGTTATGGAAGAACTCACTCTATTATAATTAAGAAAGTAATCTATGGGAATGGTTGTGATGGGAAATAAACAAAGAAGATTCAATGATACAAAAGAAAAATGATAGGAGGTAATAAATATAAAGGATTGGCAATTCATGTTGATGAATCTGTGTGAAGAGAATCTCTTCCTACAATCAGCACAATTAAGTTTCTAAGAATTTTGTGCATATCAGGTAATAGAGAAAAAAGTCATATGGATGGTTTAAATAAGGGTGGATTTGATAGAATATGTACTGCATATAATCAAGAAGTGAATTTTTCTGGAAGATGTTGCTCAGTGAAGAGAGCAGAGAAAAATTCAAGTGAATTAATTGAAGAAAAGTTCAAGGATTGATTCATGGTACTAGCAACAGAGAGAACAACAAACAGTATAAAGAAAATTCAGAATGTTAGACGGCAGAAATCGCTAAGATCGTTCAGCTCCACAGACTGCTCCAGCGAGAACTTCAGTAAAGCTCTGAAGATCAGCTTCTGTCTACGAACTTCTTAGGACATCTAAATAGCTGAGCACAAAAGGACTGAACATCAAATGATTCTATTAACATTTTAACCATTTTTCCATTCTTATTTGGGCCCCAAACAGGTTTACTATGCCCAAATCAGCAGGAAGTCATTTTAAGAGAACAATGTCCCATCCCCAGAAGGTGGGGAGGGTGTTCCTCCCCCCCTTGGTTATTTGATGGACAATAGAAAATTTTGTAATTTAGGGGAAGAGACTACAAGCTGTTAAATAGTGTTGTTAAATGGGTTTTGGAGGTTAGACCCAGGGACTTCTCTCTTTTTCTTTTCTGTATCCTTCTTTCTCTCCTATGTAGAAGTGAACAGACTTGAGAAAAAATGGGACAAAGACATAGTATAGGAAAGATCAAGAAAAAAGGACAGATTATTGAATATGGCATTATACCTTTGTATACTAATTCAAAATTAATATTATATTTGGCTAAATTGGTAGTGATCATTGTATATTAATGCAAAATTAAGATTGTATTGGGCTACATAGGTATTGATCTTTGTATATTGATACAAAATTAGAGATTGTATTTGGCCACATTGGTATTGATCTTTGTATATTTATACAAAATTAAGGGTAATGCTTCTTAAAGGTATTATACCTAGTAATGCTTAAAAATGAAATGTAAAGTTTTGGCCTCTTGTTACCAACCGTCATAAACTTTTTAGGATATTTAAGAAGTGGAAACTAATAGTCATGCAAGTGTGTCATTTTGTTAGTTACTATGACAATCTATCACAGTTATTTTCTAAGCTACTCAGAAATCAAGTTGCTAAGAGACAAGCAACATTTGCTTATCTAAATACAAGAGATGGATAGGGCATCTTCAAAAACCCCAAGAGATCTGCAGAATATGGCATTCAAAGATGTTATCTTAAATTAAGATTTTCTTTTTTTTGATATCGAGACATATCAGCTCCTGAGAGCACCCCCTATTCTACTCCAAGTAGAAGATAAACATCGAAGAATCTCCAGTGTGAGATGGTTGAATTAGTGGAAAGCCTATCTCTTGGCATGAAAAAATCCCTTGCTCCAACTGCAGACAGACTGCTGTCCAAAAAGGACAAAACTTGGTAGCAGGGAAGTCGACAGCCTAACTCTGCCAAGACAGGGTAGGTAAGTCCTCCATAATCCCTGCTCTACAACAAATGTCTGTCAGAGAAACAGGACCCAAAGGCTGAAGACTGATGCAGGAATGTATGGAGACAAAATGGGAACTGTCCAGGCAGTCACTGGTATGTCCTTTCTTAGTTTTGGAAGCTGCAGGCCCTGCACTTCCTATATAAGCAGATATATTTATCCTTCTCAGGTCTCTGAGGTGGCTGAAGAATAGACAGCTAGAGTCTCATAGTTAAATTTTGAGTTGTTTAGGAATCAAGAAGGTGTTATAGATCTAAGAAGATACTCTTAAAAGTGTGTTGCAAGTTAGTATGAATGTTGAGTCAGATATAGACTTTAAACTCATGGAGATGGTTAGATAGTAGAATGTTAAAGTCAGGGGCCAAATATGTATGAACTTGACATTGGGAAGGTATACTGGGCCATTTAACTCTCATAAATGTGGCATATTTATATCTGTTGTTTTGTATAGTATTTACTGTTATAAGAGAAGGAACCATCTGTTGGACTGAAAGGGGAAACTTCTGGGGGGAAGAGGTGGAAGGGTGGGATAGGAAGGGGGAATAGGGAGGGGTTTGTGACTGAGATGTAACTTGAAGAAAAAAAAGTAAAGTATTTAAAAAAAATGAAATGTAAAGTTTTGGCCTCTTGTTACCAACCGTCATAAACTTTTTAGTATATTTAAGAAATGGAAACTAATAGTCATGCAAGTGTGTCATTTTGTTAGTTACTATGACAATCTATCACAGTTATTTTCTAAGCTACTCAGAAATCAAGTTGCTAAGAGACAAGCAAAATTTGCTTATCTAAATATAAGAGATAGATAGAGCATCTTCAAAAACCTCAAGAGATCTGCAGAATATGGCATTCAAAGATGTTTTCTTAACTTAAGATTTTTTGATATCGAGACATGTCAGCTCTTGACAGCACCTCCTATTCTACTCCAAGTAGAAGATGAGCATCAAAGAATCTCCAGTGGGAGATGGTTGAATTGGTGGTAAGCCTTTCTCTTGGCAAGAAAAAAACCCTTGCTTCAACTGTAGACAGACTGCTGTGCAAAAAGGACAAAACTTGGAAGCAGGTAAGTCGACAGCCTAGCTCTGCCAAGACAGGGTAGGTAAGTCCTACATAATTTCTGCTCTACAGTCAATGTCTTTCAGAGAAACGGGGCCAAACGGCTGAAGATTGATGCTGTAATATGTGGAGAGAAAATGGGAATTGTCCAGGCAGCCACTGGTAGGTCATTTCTTAGTTTTGGAAGCTGCAGGCCCTGTACTTCCTATATAATCAGATATATTTATCCCTCTCAGGTCTCTGAGGTGGTTGAAGAATAGATAGCTAGAGTCTCATAGTTAAATTTTGAGTTGTTTAGGAATCAAGAGGGTGTTCTGGATCTAAGAAGATGTTTTTAAAATTGTGAGGCAAGTTAGTATGAAAGCTGAGTTAGATATAGAACTTTAAACTCATGGAGATTGTTAGATAGTAGAATGGTAAAGTCAGGTACCAAATACATATGGACTGGACATTGGGAATGTGTGCTAAGCCATATAACTCTCATAATTGTGGCCTACTTATTTCTGTTGTTTTGTATTGTATTTATAGTTATAAGAGAAAGAACCATTTGTTGGACTGAAAGGGAGAGCTGTTGGGGGGGAAAACAAACACCTTAAACTAAAAAAAAAAAAGAATAGGGTAGAGGATGGGGGGTTGAGGGGGAGGAGGGTGGAAGGATAGGACTGGAGGGGGAGTAGGGAGGAGGTTGTGATTGAGATGTAACTTGAAGAAATAAAAAATAAATTATTTACAAAAAAGAAAACTCAAAGTAGAAAGGAATTAATTCTATCGCAGAGAATATCATTCTACTTTCACTTTCTACTTGTTAGAATAGTCAATATCCAAATATCAATTCAAGCAACATCAATGTCTTGGGAAGAAATGATAAACGTTTTAATATAGCATCATTCATGTAGCTTTATAACAAAAGACAGGAAGGTATACAACTAAATTTATTATACAACATGTCAAATCAAGATAGTATAAAAATGTGAATGGTGAAAATTCAGAAGTAGCAACCATATAAAACTGAGTAATCAGCATATGCATGTTTTGAGGAAAACAATATAAAAATCCACATATGTAATTACATAGAAGAAAATATCTAATTATCTTCTTTACAAAATATTCTTGAGACCATGCAAAACATAACTAGCAAGACAATTGATAACATTGCAATTCTTCTTCTATTTCACCCAAACTATGCACCATCACTACATTTCCACGAAAATTACAAGATCAAATCAGCCAGTTAAGTCATAGTTAAAATACAGAAATAGCAGAAGTTGGAAAAGCATAATACATCGTGCTTCTTAGGTACCATTTCTGAAAACTCAAAAGGTTGGTCAGAACCTACAGTCGGATTACTGATAGCTAATTCTTGCTTTTGGTGTAAACACCACAACATCACTTTTTCTCTGAGTGTGTAGCCTCTCATCTTGTCTGGTAAACTTCTGGCCTATTAAGCCACATAGCCAACTAAGAACTTTTACTTCCATCTCTGTCAGAATTCTTATTGTGATTCTATTAGAACCTCAATACAGAATCCTTATTTTCAGATCATATTTATACATATAAAAATAAATGCCCCTGATGATAGTACCTAGGTTACATCTATGCTCTTACCATAAGTACATAGTACATGCTCAATGAATAATTAATGCCTGAACACATGAGTGAGTGAGTGAATATCTAAAACAAACCAAATAAATTATTACCTGTAGCTGGACGAATACTAAATGCAATTCCTCTGGGTGAACTTATTGGTATCCATTCAAATTGGCCAGGGCAATTCAGATGATTATATAGCCTAACAGTTCCCCGAAAACATGTTGTCAGCAAGAAGGTTTGGGGACTCAATACTATCTCATTACAAGACAGTTCAAGTCTTACAGGCAGGATGACAGCCATCACTAGGATGTGCCCACCAGGAATGTTGTTAATTCTAAAGGTGAATGATCTGTAACAGAGTAGAAACTCTCAAATTTAACTAATAGCACAGTACCTATTTATGATTACAGATTGCAGATACACATAAAATGAATAAGCTATAGATTACCATACATGATTAATTTTGAAAATAATTATGGAGGAAATTAGATTATCATTGAAATATATGAAGATACAAGTGTACAAATTGATGTATATTACAGATTCTATACTTCTGCATAAAATATATAATATGCTACAATTACTGAAGTAAATTAATACATATCATAAATGATCCTAAATAAGTAGAAACTGAGAAATAAACCTTACTTCCAAAATTTTCCAATGGTAGAAGATTCAAATACCATTGAGACATATGTACTAGATGTAGGTGAGATCACATATGAAAATTGGTTGGTTTTCTGAAGTTCTTCAAAATCAATATCTAGCTGGATCAATATATGTATGGGCAGCATATTAACTATATGAAGTAGCTGAGTATTTGCAGATTTCACACAAATGTTACCAAAATTAAGGACAGATGGTCCTGAAATAATCAAAGTAAGTTGTTAAGTAAAGTTATTGCAAAGGGGTTCCTTCATTTTCTAAGTCTTCAAGTTTTATTTTGCTAAGTTAAATTGTGCAAAATTAATATAAAAGTATGTAATATAATATCACAAACTTATTTAGAATAATATCAGACATGATTAACTGTACTTTTATGTAGCTGACCAAAGCTTCATGCTTAGAGATTATTGCTTCATGTCCAATATAGTGTGGAAATTTTTATGGTAAAATAATAAGCACAGTAAAGTTCCTATCATCACTTTGATCTGCAACATTTCACTAATGTCTACTTCTATAAATACACTTACTTTATTCAGCAATATATAATTTATAAAATAAATAAGCAACTTTCAAATTCATAACTTATTTCTTTTTTTAACAGTAAATTTTTATTTATCACACATACATTTATTAATACTTAACAATTACCTACCAATTGTCAATAAAATTCCTAAATGCTAAACCCAAACCTTAACTCTGAAACCTAGCACCTAAAACTTCTTAGTACCTATAATACAAGCATTTAACATTAACCTAAGGTTTCTCAAAAGGATATTTTTCTCTGAGTTTTAAATTCTCTTTTTTTAAAATTGATTTATTGCTTCAGGTTACATCTCCTTCATAGTGCCCCCTTTCCACCCTTCCCAGTCTCGCCCTCCCATCCTCTACCCCCTAACCCTTCCATCCCACTCCTGTGGAGTGGAGTGTCCCTACATAACAGTCCCCTGCCCCAGTTCAGCAGTCATATGAGGGCCAAGAGCCTCCTCATACACTGGAGGCCTACAAGGCAGCACCACTAGGGCAAAGTGTCTCATTGACAGGGAGAGAAAAGAAACAAAAACAACACTTATTTCTTAAAGGTTCCCCTTTAAATATCAAGGGCTTTCATTATATAATATTCTTCCTTTTAATTTATTTATTCAAGTTACATCTCAATTACAGCCCCATCCCTCCTCCCCTCCAGTCTCACTCTCCCACCTTCTTCCCCCTCTACCTTCTCTCCTTCTCTTCGGATGAGGAGAACAGCAACATATCAACCCCCTCGGTTCATCAATCAATCATTATACATAATGTTATTTTTATTTTGAGACAAGATTTAACTATATAGCCAAGGCCAGCTTTGAATTCATGATCCTCCTGTTAATGTATCCATTCTAGGTATGCATCACCCTACATTGTTTTCAATCTGCTAATCATAATGGTGTCTTATAACTGATGTAGAATATATAGACTATATTTAAACATATAATTTCCTTTTTTGTTGTTGTTTTGTTTTGTTTTTAGGAACAGGGTTTCTGTGTGTAGCTCTGGCTGTCCTGGTCTCATTTTGCAGTACAGGCTGGCCTTGAACTCACAGAGATCCACCCGCCTTTGCCTCCTCGGTGCTGGGATTAAAGGTGTGCATCACCATGCCTGGCTAAATATACAATTTCTTTAATACTGACATACATGCATAAAAATTGATACTGGCCATTCCAAAACATTTTCTTGTACTTCATTTCATTTATTTCATCTCACTAGTCCAAAATGTTTCTCAGAAGATTAACATGTATTACGATATTGCAGATCAGCTTTCTAGATTTTTTAAAATTATATTTATTCATTTTGCTCATTTGTGTAATGTGTGCATAAGGGGGTATGGGTGTGCCAAAGCATGTGTGTGGAAGTCAGAGAGCAACCCAAAAGTTAGCTTTCTCAACCATAAGAATTCTGAGAGTCAACTTCAGGACTCCAGGGTTTACCCACTAAGCCATCTCACTGATCCCCACTTTCCATAGTTTTACATGAATAGAATCATCTGGTATAAACCAGATTTGCATGGATTCTTTCTCACAGTGAATTTTCTGGACACTCATCCATATTTTTAAATTAATAATATTTCATTTTTTATATTACTAAGTAGTGTTGTGAGATTATTAGTTTCAACTGTCAACTTGACACAGTCAATAATCATCCAAAAATGTCTTAATGAAATGACAGTTTGTCTAGACTAGGTTGCTCTGTAGGAGCGTCTTTGGGGAATTATCTTGATCACCTTAATTGGTATGGGAAGACTCAGCTCACAATGGGTGAAAATGTATATGGGTTTCAAGTTATGGAATGAGTAAGTGTAGAGAATGTAAGCTAAGAAGTAAAGCATGTATTCAATCAGTTCTCTCTGCTCTTCACTGTGGATCAGATATAGCCAGCTGTCTTCAGCTCCTTGCCTCCCTGACTTCTCCACAACAATGTACTGTATCCTGAGATTTTGAGTTAAAATATATTTCTCCCATAGGTTTCTTTTGGTCAAGGTATTTTAATCACAACCACCAAACCATAAATAGAACATATTCCCTTTATGTATATGTCTAAATTGTGTTGGTTGATTCACCTGATCATTGATATTAGTTTCTAATTGTTAGCTGTTTTTAAAAATCTACTATACAAATTTGATTGCAAGTACTGATTTGAGCATACAACTTCATTTCTTTTGGATAAATATCTATCAATAGAATGAAAGAATTATGTGGTTAGCTTGTGCATGAATATATAAGGAGCCAGCAAAATATTTAAAACAGTTGTATTCTCACTAGTAGTATACAATGTAAGAGTCCCAAATTCTTTGTATCTTGGGGAAAAAATTAAATAATGAGGTGGTTTTGCTTCATGGTTTAACTCTAGCCATCTACTAAATTTTATAATAGTATCTCATTTTGGTTAAATTTTGTATGCCCTTAAGAACTAACAATGTCTATTTTGATATGAGTGTAATTGCATATGCTCTTTATTGAACTGTCTATTCATTTTTTAAGTCTATTTATTAAAATTTAGTCGCTTTGTTAATTTTATTAATATATCCTAGTCAAAAGTAATTTATCAATATACAACTTATAATTTTATTTTATTCAAAGGATGGTTTTTATTCTCCTACCAGTATCTTTACAATAAAAGCAAAAAATCCATATTAGGTGTTTTGTCAATTATGATTTTCAAAACTAAAACATTTTACTTTCCCAGTTAAGAATAGTATCATATTATATATATATATGTGTGTGTGTGTGTGTGTGTGTGTGTGTGTGTGTGTGTGTGTGTGTCTGTGTGTGTCTGTGTGTGTGTATAAAGATAAAACTGACAAAGTTTGTACATGTTTACAATATGCAGCATGTCTCCATATATGTGTGAATTTTGATAGAATTAAATAAATATAATTGAAATATCTGTCACCTCACACAGTCAATTTCATGGTGCAAACATTTATAGTATATCACCACTGATTTTCAATTACAGAGAATTTTGTTATTAGCTGTAGTCACAATATCAAACAGTAGCTCTCCAGAACTTATACTAAATGAAGCTTTGTATCCTTTAACCGACATCCCTATTTTGTCCTCCACCTCACACAGGTTCTGGTAACAACTAGTGTATTCTTTGCTTTTGTAGATCCAAGTGATTCTTTTAATTCCACATAAAAACAAGATAATGTTGCATTTGTCTTAGTCTGCTTGATTTATTTCAGTGTCTTCCATATGGATTTATTTAGCAGCAAATACCAGAATTCCTTTCCTTTTTAACTTAATTACATTGTATTTTGTATCACTATATCGCATTTTCTTATTTTCTGCTACATATTTTATCCTATGGGACACGTTTTACCTATGTCTACGTTGTAAAATAGTAAATATTGGTAATTGACCTATGCATTACCTCATGCACTTGTCAGCTGTGAGTTAAGAACATTTAAATAAAACTACTATCAGCAATGTTCATCTGTGCAGTATCTTTTTAATTATAGCTACCATAGTGTAAATATATCTTGATGGAAAAAATAAGTCTCAATTGGGATTGGGGATTGCTGCTGAGGCAATCTCTCTTGGTCTAAATCTAAGACTATAATCAGTTAGTCTGCCACCTGAGCACAGATTTCTCACCTAAAACTGATCGTCATGTGTCTTTAGTTCCAGCATGGTTTCACAACTTAGAACTGAAAGCCAAAGCTCTCACAATGACACATCTGTGTAAGAACAGTTGCACAACTGTTGTTATGTGGTAAAATGAGTCCTGGTCTTTTTATTATACCATCATAATGTAATTTGTTTTTGAAAGCTGGAGCAGAATATAGTATAAAATTGGGTGTGTAGGGATGTGAGTACGATCTGGAAGGAGGTGGTATAGGAAATATGATCAAGACATATTGTATAAAAATAAAATCAGCACACATTATAAACATAAATACACACACACACACACACACACACACAGACACACACACACACACACCAAAAAAAAAAAAACCCCATAGTAGATTTATATATAATCTTACCAACAATTACTTGATGAATTTGCTTTGGTGTCAAAACTTTGCTGCAGTCATGTTTTTCCTGGTTAGTGGTTGGCTTCGATTTAAGTCCTCTGGTGATCTGTTTTTTTTTTTCCAAAATTAATCACAAAATTAGTAACAGCCATTTTCAAAATTTTCATGACATAACAACAAAATTGAAAACATTGTACATGCCTTTCTCTGCAGAGACTCTGTCTCCCTGGATGTTATTTTCTTGGTGCTTAGCAATCTTTTAGCTTTGAGGAAAGAAGTTTTTAAAGATGAAGGTGTTTCTGCTTCTATTTCTGATTGAGATAGTGATGGTGACCTTAGGCCAGATAACGGCTCCATGCCTATATCTACTTCGTTAAGTGGAAATTTGCGTGACCTATAAAATAATTACAATAATGATGATGATATCATGATGATGATACTATTTGTGTAGTAATAATAATAATAATAATAATAATAATAATAATAATGAGTAACTGATGAAAATTTGTTCAGAAAATACAATAGTAAGTGTAAATATCCTCCATGGGGAGCACTATTATAGCCTTATCCATATCTGTTTAACTGCGCTGGTAAACAATTCAGCAGGATGTTTTCCTCCACTAAGTGGCCTCCACTCATCTTCAACACCTCATAGAGGAAGTTACAGCACCCTACTTCTCTGTTACACTCAAAAGACAGACCACAGTCTTTGAGTGGTTTGGAGCAGATGAAGTCTCTTTGGTTCAAGATAGAAACAATGACTGATGTTACTTATTTATGCTCAAAAGTATCTTCACATCAGGCTGCATATAAACTTTATTTGTAATACAATTCTTCCCCTGATGTAGGTACTCTGATTCCTGCATCCTACACAGCTTTGTCTTGGGAATATGCTTTTAGTGAATCATATGCAATTAGAATCCTGCTCCCAGATCTGCCTCTAGAAAAAATAACCTAACACAATTCCAAATAAATGTAGCAAAAGTTACTGAGCTAAAGTAGTTAAATGTTTTGCTTTTATCATATATTGAAATGATGCTAAAACAACTAAAAATGAAAACAAAGTCTAAGGCATAAAGAAACAAATCTGATATTAGCATGAAGATTAAAATTTGAATCATAATAATTTGTGCAAACACCATAAAATGGACATCAGATATAAACAAGACAATAACATAAGGAAATGCAGTGATTATAAGTAATAGAATTTTTGGATTACTTTTTTGATAAAAAACACTCAAAGAACAGAAAAATAAGATTTTAGCAAGCAAAGACGTTTCTGCAAAGAAAATGATAAAAAGCAGAAACAATCTTTGCAATAGGAAAATATGCAAATTTTATTGGAAAAGAGATTTATCCAGAATACACATATAACTAAAAAGAACTTGGTAACAGTCCCTCAATAATCAATCTAAACTGTGAACAAATTAGATGAATGCATACTTCTTAAAGAAAGAAATCCAAATGGCCCATAAAATTTACTTTATAATACTCAGTGTCTTCAGTCACCAGAAAAACAAGAATCAAATGTCACTGAGATTATCATCTCCCATCATTAAAATGGCTATTATTAAAATGACAGAATATAACAAATGTTAAAAAGATGTGAAGAAATGCAAATCCAAAAACATTATTGGGGTAACATACAGCCACCATGGAGACTGGTATGGAAGAACTCAAAGCCCCCAAAACAAAGCAATGACAAGGAAATTAAGGAAGCATTCAGTAACCTGATTTAATCCAAATACATTGTACACATGCCACTTTATACTTCATAAATACCTTCAATTATTACATGGATCAAAATTTATAAAACTGTTTATGATGACTATAACAAATACCCTGATTTGATCATTATATTCAATCATTAAACTGTACTCCCCAAATTTATATAACATAAATAATCAATTTAAGAGGAAAAGCAAATCTGGTCTTTAGGTACATTGTTTAAAGAGCTACCTTTACCTCTGTGCTTCTTTCTGAAGGCGTGCATTTCTTAAATATCTAATATAGTTTTCGTAATGATCTTGATGCAATTGTTTTTCAAGTTTTTCCAAATCAGTGTATTCAAAATCAGGATCCAAATAATCATGCCTTGGCATCTTTGTGAAAATTGTTCTACAAGATAAAAAAAAATGTGTTGTGTTGAAGTACATACACACACATACATCTTTTTAATCAATATATAGAGAGTACCTATTAGTTACTTTGAATGTCAAACGGAGGGCATTAGATTGTGAGTAGAAAAAAACTGCATATTCTGTGATATACAAAGACATCAGTACATGTAAAACTAGGGTAAGGGTAAGCCACACCTCCCAACACACACATCCATACAACTATGAGTGTGTGTGTGTTATACATATATGTGTGTATGTGTATTTTTAATTTATTATGATCAGAATTAGAAAAAATAAAAAAACACTAAATTTTTCCCTAGACATACTATTATTGTTGGATTACATACCTTCTAGGTGCCCTCCCTCTCCCAAAAATCAGGATCACTGAAAAAGTCCTGTGGCTCTATGAGACAGGTAACTGCTAAGAAACCTTGCTGTGCTGTTGCCTAACAGAACCCTTCACATTTAGTTGCAAGATAGATTTGTGATAATACTGAACTGCTTGCCCAATGTGAAGGCTGAAGTTAGACCATCATAAACCATATGATTTGAAACGTATCTACTGTCTGAAAACCTGTAAAAGGCAAAAACCCTCTTTGTTCTCTGGAATTGAGGAAGAGCCTTTAAGAAACCCGTCATAGCATACATAGTGGCTATCTCTTCTAACAGTTTCCCATTTCAAGTCCAGATCCATTTTCCATTGTACTGTTTTGACTTCTTTGTCAAAAATTAAGTGACCATAGGAGTGTGGGTTCATTTCTGGGTCTTCAATTTGATTCCATTGACCACTGGTCTTTTTCTATACCAGTACCATGCTGGTTTTATTAGCATAGCTTGAAATCTAGGCTGGTGATGCCTCCAGATGTTTTTTTTATTGTTCAGTATTGATTTAGCTATTCTGGGTTTTTTGTTATATCATATGAAATTGAGAATTGTTTTTTCCAGGTTTATAAAGAATTGTGTTGGTATTTTGATAAGAATTTATCTTTTAACCGTGTAATTGATAATTATTCTGGTAATGTGAAAAACTTTTCATTGAGAGAAATAAATATAGCTATTAGTCAAATAGAACTGCTAAGTTTATTTTTTAATTCTGGTAATTTTATGATCTAATTGATAGAGACTTAGAATCAATTTGTTAAAATTGATTAAAACATTATAACTTTGTATAAGCGTATGGGTTTATGAAAGAGTAAAAATGTTTCCAGAAGCCATCAACTCAGGGTATTGGAGGGGATGTTATGAGCCAGAAGAAAACATACAACTACTTTGTCATAATATATAATTATTTTAAATGTCAGAATGGTTTTTATAGTTCTATTTTTATGTTACTTGTCAAATAGAAACAAAGAAAAGAAAGATGTGAGTGAAATTTGGAAAACTAAAATATTAAGGAAGTCAATAAATATAGAATTTTTCAATTATACATAGTAAAAATGTGGGTTGAGGAATCAAATGGTTAAGTAGGAAAATTGATAAAAGATCAAGTGGTATCAGTGACTCGCAAAAGGTGAAGAAACAAGCAGGAAAAGTACAGGGTTATTATTAAGTTTAGGCAGTCTACTATTAACATACAAGTTAGCAACAAATATTCCTCTTTTACTCTTGAATATATTGATCTTTTCTGGGATGAAGACCAGAAAATCATGTGTTGGTCACTTTTAACTTGCCATTGGTACATTAATAATTTCTATGAGGTTATGATAGATTTAAATTGCAGTTTAATCACTCCTTATGAACTTAAATAGAATTTTTTAGGGCAAGTGGGGAAGAATATTACAAATGTCCCTATGAGGTAATAAAAGAGAATGATAATAATCATTAATTGCTTTCCTACAATTTAAATTGTTTTATTCAAACAAATTCAAACTCACAATCATACCATATAAATATAACTATTTTGGAATCTAATTCCTATAGCAATTATTTCTATCATTTATTTCTTGGTATTCATAATATATTTTAAAAATTATTTTGTGTACCATTCATTTGTTCACAAGTACACAGTAGAGGGTATAAAAAAGTTAGGTAAGACAAATGATGTAGTACTCAACAGTCAATGTACTCCACATACACAAAGGAGAACCTATCATTTTGATTTCTGTTAACAGCAGCTTCTTTCCTTTTTTAGCACCAGGATCTTGAAGATCTCTGCATATTATCCTGGATATTCAAATCTTTTGAATTGTAATTTATTAATGTTACATGTTACCTGAACTGTTCATGGTGGTCTCCAGACCTGATACTTGCAGCTCTATCATTAGGAAAAGCAATCAATGCATTCTTCACTGACTCATCATTTGAGTGATGATTATGAAGCTTTGTCATGTCTGACCGGAGCATTGCTGCTACAGGTGGGAGATATTCCTTTTTCTCTAAATCTTTGATCACAAATTGTCTTGTGGGATTACTGATCAAGGGTGATATACCTTTAATAAAATTGAATATTAAATAGGTATTTAGTATTTTATATTATACATTTTCACAACTTAGCCAAGAACTATTTAATACACTAGACAATTTATGTGGTAGTTTGAATAAGAATAGCCCTCACAGGCTTATAGACTTGAATGTGTGGTCATTGGGGAGTGGCACTACTTGACAGAGATTAGGAGGTATGGCCGGTCGGTGTAGCCTTCTTAGAAGATGTGTGTTAATAGGGGTGGTCTTAGGGATTTTGAATTTTCAAGTCAGGCCCAGTGTCTCTCTTCTTGCTGCCTGCCAATCCACAAAGGAAATTTCTGTTCTTTCTCCTGCACCATTTCTGCCTGCATGCAGCCATGATCTCCACTATAATAATAATGGATTAAATGTCTGAAACATTAAATAAGTCCCAGTTAAATGCTTTCTCTTATATGAGCTGCCATGGTCATGGCAGTAGACCAATAGAACATTGACTAAGACAACTAATTTTAACAAATGCTACATTCTTAAACGCATTGCAAAAATGCAAATGACTTAATACAATATGTGGGCCTATATAAACTAATTTATCAAAGTAACATTTAAATGATACTACAATGTATGCATAATAATAAGCATGATAATTTGAAGATTTAATTTTACCTATATGAAAGTGAAAGGTTTTCTTTTTCATTTAAAGACAACTTGTGTATCATCAAGTTCATGTGGTTTAATTAACAAAAGATTAAATATGATTAGATGAAACTGTAGCACCAAGAAAATCTGGATATAATCAAATCTAGTTTACACTAAACTCCAAAAAATTATAGAAAGAAAAACAGATAATAACCATTAAAATATTTGAGCATCTGTATAAGACATCTCAAAATAGCAAAACAATATCTACTAGAAATATGACAGAAATATACATCTTTGTATAGACAAAGACCTAATTAAAAACACCAGAATGTAAGCCCATGATATGCAATTCAACAGGCCTTGTAGATATCTTTGACAGATGCATCATAATGGTGGAAAGCATTGTTTTGACCCTGTTCAATACATATAATCTTATATTAACAACAATCACATCAAAACTGTGTAAACTAATATAATAACATACCAGGATTAATTTTTACCCCGACTTTCTTAGTGTAAGCTTTGCAAGTACTGTTGAATTCTAAAGTTATATAATGAAAAGGTTTCATTGACAAAGACCGTAAATTTACATTTGCCACTGTTCCGATAATCTCGATCACTTGCTTCACTTTAAATACTCCAATTTGATGTGGAACAAATGAGCATATCACATTCTAAAGAAAAAAAGCAAACTTAATCAATATTCTGTTAGAAATATAAAACAAATCTTAAATACAGGTTATTTTAATTTCAAGCAACATGTTTTCACCATGGGGGTTTGTATTCAATGTTAGGAAACATCAACAATAAGCCATATGATGCTCATTATTGGAAATTTTAAAAAAATTGGAGCATAATACAACATTATTTCAAGAACAATACATCAAAAATCTCCAGATCCAATTTTGCACTAAGATAAATGACCAAAATTGTCAAAATCAACTTTTGTTTTCTAGTTATTTAGAAATTATCTAAGGCTTACAAAAATTCCATATATCAGGAATACTGCTGGATGTCTGAAAGTCCCCATGGAATTTTTCTTGCTATACTCTCATTCTCCTAAACTCATCTATGGTACTTGTGACAACAATTAGCACTAACAGCCAAAGAAGAGAGAGGTGTGGGATTGAAGAACTCCAAAAGCCCCATTTCCATAGATTATACTACAAGTTCTGCCTGGCAAGTGGCAGAAAAACTTGTAAGCATATTTTTATCTGATGTCATTCAGAATAACCCCTGTACTAACAATACCCTGAGGAAAAGAGTGTGGGGAAGAGAAAGAGAGATAAATTTGAATAACACAAGAACTTGAGGTCCCTTTCCATTTAATGTTTAAAAAGGTTATTATATATTTTATATTTATATATTATATATATTTATTTTTTCATGTATATTTATATTATATAGTCTTACAGTTAAATATTTAATTGTTTAAGAATTAAAAGGATGTTTTATGTCAAAGAAGATGTTTTTAAGTTGTTAATGCAAGCTAAGATGGAAACTGAGTTAGGTATAAAACTTTCAGTTTGAGATAGATAGATAATAAAATATTATTATCAGTTGCCAAATACATATGAACTGGACATTGAGAATGTTTGTTATACCTTATAATTTTTCATAATTGTTGCCCAATTGTTCTTATTGTTTTGTGTTGTATTTAATGTTATATAAGAAAAATAGCCTTTTATTGGAATAAAAGGGGGAGATGTTCGGGGGAAAAGATAGACCTTAAATTGTTTTTAAAAGGGTGATAGGAGTGTTGGGGGAAAGAGGGTAGAAGGGTTGGACCAGGAGGGGGAAGAGGGAGGGGAATGTGGTTGAGATGTAACTTGAAGAAATAAATAAATGTTGAAAAGAAAAAGGTAAATTACTAAGATATTTATACAGTGTTTTCCAAGCTCTGATATTGAAAGAGGAACTAAATTTAAACAGGTATAAAAAGAATGAAAGAAAACCAGAGACACTCTTGAAGAAAGGTTACCAGAAGTTACCTAGTGAAAAGCAGCTGCCTACAATTCTCTTGTAAAAGGAGCATGTTCTAGCCTCTATTCTAGGTATCTGCTTCTATAAACATGATTGGCTGCAGACAGGAATTTTCCATTATAAATAAATCACATTGACCATCTATGACATTCAGTCACATGCAACAATTAAACTCACCAATGATTTAATGGCTTAGAAACATTGCTAGAAACATATAAATGCTATAGAAACCTATGTATGATTGTTCAGACCTACTGAGGCTTCTTTCTGAGGCAACACATAATACATTCTCTGATCCTCAGCTCAGACTTTGGTATCTATATGAGAGGGACACCATCCTTGTTCCAATTTTTTCCAATTGCTTTTTTGGTATTTTTGCCATAACAACATGTTCCTGGTAGCTGAGAGAGACTTGATTGGCTACATACAACAATGAAAACTATCTATTCAGAATTTGTCTAGAAAGCCACAAAATAATGTAACAATAACCAAAGCCACAGTAAGACTTGCAGTGATTTGATTTTCAGCATTTCAAAGAAGTGTGTTATTTACAATGCCAAGTTCTCACTAGAAAATTATTTTGCAACAACAACCCAATAAAATGTGGCCAACACACCAGAAAGGCATCATAAAAGGAAATATGTGTTGGGAAATTCGAACACTGGACTTACAAAACAATTAAGGTAAGTTAACTTATTATAAATATGTTGAAAGAACTGAACAAAAGGAAATGTCTAAGAATAAAAGAAAACATAATAACAATGCCTCAAAAAAGGATAATATCAAATACTGAAGTTACTAAAGAAATAAATATCTCATAAAAAGGATAATATCAAATACTGAAGTTACTAAAGAAATAAATATTTCAGAGTATAGAACTTTAAATTAAAGATTCACTAAAAAAGAGCTCAATAGCAGATGTGAACTGATACAAGAAATAATCATTGAACTTGAAGACAAGATATTTGAGAATTCCCACAAAAACTAAGAGAGATGATTAAAAATTAAGCAAAAAAGAGTTTCAAAACCTTTTGTCATAAAGTGACAAAAGCAGATGTAGTTCTGAGAGAAAGTATATTGTTGACAAGAGAAAGTCAAGACTTGTGCTGCTCTCACCCTTGGTTAGAAAAGTTTCTTATATATAGCAGTTAATGCAAAGATAAGGTGTTCAAGGTGCTGAGAATAAGAGACTGTGAGCTTTCATCCACAGATGAGACATCTATATGTACACCCTTGATTCCTTGCAAGACTTAGGAAACATTACATAGGAGGGTGAAGAAAGAATGTCAAAGCTAGCGTTTCTGGAAGACTACTGTAGAATGTTGTCCTCTGGACATGACATGGTAATACAAACATGAATTCACAGCAACTATAGTTAACCAGTACAAGACCTTAACAAAACCAAACCAATTAAAAATCCAAGAATGGAATAGAAAGAGGCTTGCCTACCTGAGGAGCTATTGACAATGCTGCCTTCTGAGAGAGGGGAAGTCACTTTCTTTGGGGGATGAACCACTAGAAGTGTGCCTATGCCCCAGTAAATAGTCACATTCCCTCACATGTGGGAAGCACTAATTGTACTCTATGGGAGATATAGACAGACAGACAGACAGACAGGAGAGTTTGACTATACAAAGGGAAAGGAAGGCAGAGAGTGATTGAGGGAAGCAAGGGAGTCTGGGTTTTATTTTATTCCCTTTTAGCTACTTCTAGATGGTGGAACCCATTTCATTCATTGACTTACACCACTCATTTTCATTTCTGAAGCCATCAAATGACACTGACTTTTTTTTCATGTCACATTACTTTAATACTGATGTTTCTTCTTATACTTCTAAGTTCTCTTGTGATTCTATTAGGATCACTTTGATAACAATGACTGATTTACCCATTTTATGAGCAAATAGTTTTCACTCTTAATTGTAACTGACACTCCAATCCTCCTTTTTATAGAATACCACATAAATTTGAGAGATTCAAATAGTAGTATTTCTAGTGAGCCTTGCAGTAGATACAAGTAAATATTTTTAAATATAAAGTAAATATCTCTATACAAAATATGAATGGAAAATAAAGCAGTAAAAGGTAGCCATTATTATCAGTTATTGGGGATATCATAATTAAAATCATATTGGCAGCTCATTTTGTACTCACTAGGATGATTAAAATGGGAAAGGGACATTATCAAGTATGGGAAGGCGCATAAAGAAATTAGACTGCTACTTCACTGATGCAAGAAATATAAAATCATGCAATCACTTTGAAAAACACTATGGAATTAGCTCCAAATATTAAACACTGCATATTCAAGATTTAACAATCCCTGTATATGGTGTATTTTTTTAAACAAATTAAATATATATCCATACAAAATCCCCATGAATGTTTATAACATTATCATAATATCCACTATAATACCTCAGATGGGGAAAACATCAAGTATTAAGCCAGAATTATAAAGAGACCATAGAATTCTAAGCCTCGACTTAGGTCACAACATATATGGGATCTTAAAATGGACTGTATAGGAGGGATACAAAAATTTGGCTATAATAAAAAGCTTCTGAATATGCAATGAGCAAAAACTAGATGAAATTTAAATGTATAATTAAGCGAAGGTTTTTCTTGCAGGCCTAGTCTGTGTTGCAGCACAAACCTTCACTCCAGCCTTGTTCAGAATATACAAGGACACTTGGCATTGTGTAGGCATCATGTGACATAACAACAATTCATGATGCATGAAACACATTGGCTCAGATTTGAAACAATTGTATGTTTTTAGTTGTACTCTTTGTACTGTACACACAAAGATTTCTCCTGTTATAGAAACATATTGATTGAACTATAGAAAATGAAGACTTTCAATATTCTTCCATAATTTTTAATAAGTATTAAATTTGTATATATAGATTATATACCTATATACGTACGGTTACACTAAATCTGCTCAGGCAAAAAGGGAGTTGAGTAAGGAATGTTGAAGAAGTTCTATTTCAGAGTGCCTAGGAAAAATCATGTCAGAGTGGACAGTCATAATTAAAACATCCCCAGAAACATAGGAGTTGGCCTGGTGCTAATAGGAATGTCTTACTGTCCACATTTTTCCTCAACATAACAAGTTAGAAACTAAGTAATTATTACCCATTTCAAATTTCAAATTTTGACTAAATCTGCAAGGTATTACTAATGGATTGTTCCATAAAATCTTGCCCTGAATGGAAACCAAACACCTGTTATTTGAGTTTGGGGGCTATGTTAGAGATCCTATTAAACACCCTACAGTCCTCTTAAGCCATACCTGTTTCTATATATATATAAAATTCCTTAATGCAATAAAATTGTTTTAAAATCAATAACTGTATTTTACACTGCATTTGAACATCATATACTTTTACTGGCACATTGCAGACAATTAACAAAAAATTATAAATTCTCTATAAGTACATTTATAACTAATTCTAACCCATAAAACATACTTCATAAAAGTTAGGAGACAAAAATATTGTTTTCAATTACTTGTATAACATTATAGCAGAAAAGATAGCCAAAGTGCAAGTGCAAAGGAAGGCAAAGAATAAGGTAGCTTACCTGAATACATCCTTGATCAATTTTGCCCCTTTCAGGATCCATTTTGAAGTGTGCCGTTTTTTTAAAACGGTACATCACAGGGAGTGATATGGATTGATTTCTTACAATGCACATAAAATCTGAATGTTCACCCATGTAACAAGGTGGAAAAGTCAGAGTTTTTCCTGGATCAAAATTTAATATAACAGGAAGTCCAGAGCCTGTCAGTGCTAATTCCAATTTTTGAAGTCGATTACCTGGAAAAGCAAGAGTAACTATTGAACACAGTAAGGTGTGTTTGGAGAATCAAGAATCAAAAATGTATTTGCTTAGCTCACATAGTATCACTTTGAAAAAATATGAAGATAAATGAGAACCTCATTCAATCTTCAGCAAAACCACTGGCTACCTTCTCTGTAATACATACAATTTTGGTTTTTCATAACTAAAGAGCTGTTCTGGTGGATTTGCATTCTACAGGGGAAATACTGACAGTGAGTAACCAGATTTACAATGCTCACAGAGGGTAGAAGCTATATGTAAAGGCAAAGTAGAGTGAGTGAGAGAGTATACAAAGCCTTGGGGATATTGTTTTAGGTAGAAATATTCAGACAAGTCACTTTTATATACACATTTAGGCAAACATTAAAAAAATGAATATTCATGAAAAGTGTATTACAAGCAGAAAGTGAAAAGTGAAGCACTCTAAAGTAGAAACTTTTGTCTCATAATCAAAAAGCGATTAAGAACCAGAAATAGTTGTTTCAACAGAATTTTACAAGGATGGGCAGAAATAGACAAGATTATAGATACAATCTTGATGGTAATGTAAATCATCTTTGCCTATATGTTTGACAGAAGACTGGAAAATCAACAGATGCTAAATAATACCACTAAGGTGTGTCTGTTTGTTTGTTTTCTATGATTTATTTGTTCATATGCTTTAGTGCATGTGTGAGAAGGTGAAAGGATAGAATTGCTATTTCTGGATATTAATAAAGACTGAAGAAGGGAGCTCCTTATAGAAAATGCATAAATTTTTTGAAATTTTCCTAGTCATCTCTAAGTGTCAACTTGAAACAACCTTGGGTCATACAAGAAATTGTCTAGATTAGATTGGCTTATGGGCATTTCTGTGGTATTTCTGTTGGTTATTTATTGATGCAGGAGGGTCCAGTTCACTGTAGACATCATCATCCCTAGGCAGTAGTTCTGAGCTGGATAAAAAAGCTATGTTAGGATGAGTCAGTGTCTAGTTGATAATCTAGTGGAGATATCTAGTAGGTTCCTCAGTGTTTTTAAACTCTTAATATAAAGTTGAAAGAGGAAAGAATGGAGAATTGAATGAAAAGTGTGTAAGAACCTGAATGAATTACAAAATATCAAAACACCATAACATTCTAGCTTGAGTCTGTAATATGAAAGTCGAATGAAAGGAGATTAGGGATATTTTCCCTATTCAATCATTATAGGAAATAGGTCAAAAGTTATATATACATGAAAAAGAATGGTTAATTCCTACATGAGAGAATAATATGGATAGGGAAAACATGTAAAATTTAGGATTTTAGACATAAGGACAGGAACTATGGATCATGTCAAGATTCCTCCATTTTGTCCATTCTGCAGTAGGTCTGACTCAGAACTGGTGTCCTGTTTACAGCTCCTCCAATGGGAATATCCCTTCGAAAATTATTTAACCTCCCCCAGGGTTTGAAGTCAAGATGCCCCAGCTAATTGTCTATTTTTGTTTCTGTTAAAGGGCTTGCTTGCTCTACTTTACCCTAAAACTACCAACCAGAATACAGTTTATGCCTTTAAAAGTTTCCTGCAGAAAGCAGGTGGAGCTGCTCTGTACCAAATGTTTCTCTCTCAGCAGTCTCCAGCCATATTAATAAAGACTCTCAATTCAGACTCTGGTTTTGTGGAGTGTTCCTTGATGTCTTTGACCCACAACAAATTGTAGTGTCTACTTGGATGATAGAGCAATTTTATGAAGCAAAATGTAACTAGAACCCTAAAAAAGAATGTTTCTCTCACTGGTGTACTGGTCAATTCTAGGCTATAAAGACCTATAAGATGAATATGGAATAGCTCTCTGTAGCTATTAAAAGATGCATTGCTCTCTCTTCCCCCAGATCCAATCTCCCAGTCTCATCCCCAGCACTGAAGCATAAAATCCTTGGCAGCCTTCCCTGCCCTTCTGCTCCCATTTCCTGTGGATCTCAAAAATCTTTCCTTTCTAACTTCCCTTCCTCCAGTCATTTCTTTCTTCAGAGCCACCAATTCCAACACACACATCCTGCTAACCCACAGGCCACATCTGCCAGAAAATCAGAAAAGTTTCCCACAGATGTTCTCTTATCTCTGTTCCTCCAGATTCAATCCCGCAGTTTCATCCCTAGCTCTGCAGCAAAACACCCATGGCAGTCTTCTCTTTTCCCTGCACCCATCTCCTGTGGACCCCACAGATTTTTTTCCTTCTAACCTTCCTATCCACTTATTGGTTTATCCCAGACCACAACCAGAGCAGAAACGCTCTGTTAACCCAAGGGTTGCTCCTCCCAGGGAAACAAATAGGTCAAAGGCAGACACACAGGTCTTCTACTGCATTTGAGATTCAATCCTCCCCCACCCAGTATCATCTCTGTAGCAGGAAACAGAGTGGTCTCCCTTTCCTATCTGATACCATTCCCAGTGGATCACAAAGACCTTCTCCTACAATATTTCTTCCTCTGACTCATTCACAGTATCACAGACTCCAACACCAGAAGTCATTCACGGGGTACACTCCAGCTCAGCAAGCCAGAAATACATGCAACAAACAGCCATTACACTCTCTGAAAATCCAGAGTGGAAATAGAAACCAAGGAACAAAGACCCACATAACAAAGACAAATCCATGAATCAGCATTAGACCTGTAATCATTTGAAACTTAGATGGCTAGACTGCAGCATAAGAACAAAATCAATAACATCTAGGACAATATGTCTCCACTAAGAGCTCAGTTATCTTACCAAAGCAAACCCTGAATATTCCAACATAGTTGAAGCACAAGAAAAAGACCTTAAAATAAACTATATGAAGATGATAAAGGAACTTAATAGATCTTTTAAAGAAAGCCAAGTAAACACAAAGAGATGAAGGAAATGATTAAAATTGTTCAATACCTGAAAATGGAAATAAAAGTAATAAAATAACATGAATGAAGGGATATCTAGAAATGATAAATTTAGGAATTCAAATAGGAACTACAGAAACAAGGTTCATCAACAAAATATAAGAGAGAAAATCTCACACATTTGTCATATACAACAGAAAAAACTGGATAAAGAAAATGCTAATGTAAAAAACTCTTGACACAAAACAACCATGAAATCCAGGACACTGAAAAGACTAGAGGTAAGAATAATGGGTATAGAGGAAAAAAAAACAAACTCAAAGGATCAGAAAATGTTTTCAACAAAAATATAGAAGAAAAATTTTCTAGCCTAAAGAAGGAGATGCCTATTAAGGTATGAGAAACATACACAACACCACATAGATTGGACCAGAAAAGAAAATCATCTTGCCACATAATAATCAAAAGAACAAACATACAGAACAAAGAAAGACTTTTAAAGCTTTAAGGAAAAAAACCAGGTAACATAAAAAGGCAGATTATTAAAATTACATCTGACTTCTAAATGGAGACTCTAAATGTCAGAACAGTCTGGGGAGATTTGCTGCAGATTTAAAACAGTGATTCACAACCTACCTAATGCTATGCCCCTTTAACAGTTCCTCATGTTGTGGTTATCTCTCTCCAATAAAATTGTCATTGCTACTTCATAACTGTAATTTTGCTAGTGTTATGAATTATAATACAAATATTTGTGTTTTCTGAGTTTCTAAGTCTGGTTCTCAACCAGTGAGTGACGACCTCTTTGGGGATATAACCATCCTGCCATAGAGGTTTCATACCTGATATGTTCAATATCAATATCAGATATGTTATAATTCATAAGTATTGCAAAAATAACAAAATTACAGTTATGAAGTAGCAAAGAAAATAATTTTATGGTTGGGGACACTACAACATGAGTAACTGTGTTTAGGGTAGCAACATTAGGAAGGTTGTAAACCACTGTGCTAAGAGGAAAACACCAATCTGAAGAGAACTATGTCCATGAAGAAACAGGAAATATATAATCTAAGTCCATCAAAATCAAAAGCAGGAAAGAAGACACACACACACATCACCATCATTACCAATGACAACAAAATAACAGGGATCAACAATTGGTCATTAATATCTCCCAATAGCAATGGTCTTAATTCCCCCATAAAAAAAACAAAGACTAGCAGAATGAATATGAAAACAAAATCTCTCCTTCTGATGCATGCAAGCAACACACTTCAACATCAAGGATAGCTATTACCTCAGGGTAAAGGATTAGAAAAAGCTATCTCAAGCAAGAGAACCTAAGAAACAAGCTGGTATAGCCATTTTAATACGTAACAAAATTGACCTCAAATCAAAAGAGATAGGGAAGGACACTACATACTCATCAAAGGAAAACTCCACTAAAATGACATTGGAATTTTGTTTTTGTTTTTCAAGACAAGGTTTCTCTGTGTAACCCTGGCTGCCCTGGGCTCACTTTGTAGGCCAGGCTAGCCTGGAAGACACAGAGATCTGCCTGCCTCTGCCTTCCAAGTGCTGGGAGTAAACGCGTGTGGGCAACTTTTGAATTCTTAGCATCTATGCCCCAAACACAAGGGCACCCAAGTTTGTAAAAGAAAAACTACTGTAGTTTAAATCACATAGTGTTCCTCCCACAGTAATAATGGGAGACATCAGTATCCCAAGGTTACCAATGGAAGGTCATCTGGACAAAAACTAAACAGAGAAATAGTAGAGCTGACACATTATGAACTAAATAGACCTAACAGATATTTACAGAAAATTTCACCCAAACACAAAAGAACATACTTTCTTCTCTGCAATTCATGAGCATTTCTGTGAATTGGCCACATATTTGTACATAAAGTCTCAACAAATATAAGAATACTGAAATAGCTCCCAATATCCTAGACATCCTATCAGTCTACCACATATTAAAGCTGGATAGAAACAACAGAATTCTTACAAACTCATGGAAACTAAACAACTCTCAATTGAATGAAAAACATGCCAAGACAGGAACAAAGAAAGAAACTAAAGACTTTCTATAATTCAATGAAAATGAATACATAAAAACTTATGGGACACAAGGAAATTAGTGCTAATAGGAAAGTTCAGAGTACAAAGTTTTTACATAAAACAATTGGAAAGACTCACATTACCAACTTAATAGCACACCTGAAATCTCTAGAGCAAAAAGAATTAAGGACATTCAAGAGAAATAGACTTCAGTACTCAAACTCAGAGCTGAAATCAATAAAATAGAAAGAAAACTACACAAAGAATCAATAAAACAGCTAGTTCTTTGAAAAAAATGAACATGATAGATAAACCTTCATCCAGACTAACTAAAGGCAGAAGAAGAATATCAAAATTAACAACATCAGAAATGAAAGGTGAGGGAATAAAAACAGGCACCTAGGAAATCCAGAGATTCAAAAGGACATACTTTAAAAGTCTGTAACTCCATCAGACTGGAAAATATAAAATAAATGGATAATTTTCACCATAGGTACCACTAACCAAAGTTAAATCAAGATCAACCAAACACTTTTCATAGACCTATAACATCTAAGGAGATAGACACAGACATTAAAAGTCATCCAATGACAAAGAACCTCATAGTTTTAGTGCAGAATTCCACCAGATTTTCAAAGAAGAGTTGATGCCAATATTCCTTAGATATTTCCACAAAATGAGAAACATAAAGAACATTGACAAATTTATTTTATGATGACAGCTACACTGATACCCAAACCACATACTCAGCAAAGAATGAAAATACAGACTAACATTTCTTATGAATATAACTGCAA
Organism: Lophiomys imhausi; assembly: GCA_907164525.1. Taxonomy (NCBI): domain Eukaryota; kingdom Metazoa; phylum Chordata; class Mammalia; order Rodentia; family Muridae; genus Lophiomys; species Lophiomys imhausi. Next base: position 11,101 of record CAJQZJ010029501.1, on the reverse strand, counting down.
AACTACCCAATAAAATACTTGAAAAACGGATCTAAACACACATCAAAAATATCATCAAGAACTATCAAATAGGCTTCATCCCTGAGATGAAGGAATGGCTAAATATACAAAAATCAATAAATTTATTCTGCCATATAGTCAAAGTGCAATAAAAAACATGTATGATCATATCATTAGATGCAGAAAAGGCCTTTGAAAAAATCCAAGACCTCTTCATGATAAAACTCCTGGAAATATTAGGCATACAAGGAGCATACTTAAACACAATAAAGGCAATTTACAGCACTCTTACAGCCAACATACAATTAAATGTAAAAAACTCAAAGTAATTTCACTAAAATTTAGAACAAGAAAGGTTGTCCACTCTTTCCATATCTATTCAACACTCTTTTTTTTTTTTTGGTTTTTCGAGACAGGGTTTCTCTGTGTAGCTCTGGCTGTCCTGGACTCGCTTTGTAGACCAGGCTGGACTCGAACTCACAGAGATGTGCCTGCCTCTGCCTCCGGAGTGCTGGGATTAAAGGCACGTGCCACCACTGCCCGGCCATATCTATTCAATACAGTACTTGGAGTATTAGCTAGAGCAAAAAGACATCTGAAGTTGATCAAAGGATACAAATTTGAAAGCAGGAAGTCAAAAGTATCATTATGTGCAGATGCAATGATAGTATACATGAGCAACCCCCAAATTCCACTAGGAAACTCCTACAGCTGATACAGACTTTCCACAATGTGGCTGGATATGAGAATAACTCAAAACAATCAGTAGCCTTCCCATATACAAATAGCAAATGAACTGAGAAAGAAATTAGAGAGCCAACATATTTTACAATAGCCTCAAAAAAATCTTGATATAAGCCTAATCAGCAACTGAAAATTTTTATGATAAAAATGTCATCCTTGGAAGAAATAAGATAGATCATGAAATTAATAGATCCCCCATGTTCATGGATCAGTAGGATTAGCATAGTAAAAATGGTCATTCTACTAAAAGCAATCTAGAGATTAGATGCAATCTCCATCAAAATCCCAACAAGATTCTTTACAGACCTTGAAAAGGCAAATCTCAACTTCATATGGAAAACAAACAAACAAACAATCAAAAATCAGAATAACTAAAAAAAAATCCTGAATAAAAGAAGTGCTGGAGATATCACCATTACAGATTACAAATTGTACTACAGAGTTACAATAATAAGAACCACATGGTAGTGGCATAAAAACAGACGCATTTTTCAGTGTGATCAAATTAAAGACCTAGACATAAATCCACACACATATGGACACCTGATTTTTGAAAAAATAAAAAATCCAGAATCACACACTTCAAAAAAGCATCTTCAACAAATGCTGCTGGTCTAACTGGATGTCTGCATGTAGAATAATGCAAATAGATCCATACTTATCACTCTGTACAAAACTTAATTAGAAGTTGATAACAGCCTTCAATATAAGCCCAGATACACAAAGCCTGATAGAAGTGAGCATACGGAATAGCCTTGAACTCATTGACATAGGAAAAGAATTTCTAAACAGAATACCAATAGCACACACACTATTATTAACGATTAATAAATGTTGGGGGGGAGATATAGCTTAAACTTTAAAAAAGGCAAGAGGATGGGGGGTTGAGGGTGAGAGGGTGGGACTGGAGGGGGAGTAGGGAGAGGATTGTGATTGAGATGTAACTTGAAGAAATAAAAAAATAAATTATTTAAAAATAAAAATAATAAATGGGACCTCATGAAACTGAAAAACTTTTGTAAGGCAAAGGGCACAATCAATCAAACAAAGCAGGAAAAAGATTCTCACCAATTAATATCCAAAATATATAAAGAACTCAGGAAACTAGACATTAAAGAACAAGTTATCCATTTTTTAAGTAGTATACAAATCTAAATAGAGAATTTTCCAAAATAAGGATCTCAAATGGCTGAGAAACATTTAAAGAAATGTTCAACATCCTTAGCCATCAGTCAAATGCCAATCCAAAGTACTTTGAGATTCCCTCTCATACCTGTTAGAATGGTTAAGATCAATAACACAAGTTATTGTGTAGAACAAGGCAAACACTCCTCCATTGCTAGGGGCAATGAAAAATTGTACAACCACTATGGAAATGCCTGCTCCTCAGAAAGTTGGGAATCGATCTACCTTAAGAATCAGCTATATCACTCTTGGCCATATACCCAAAGGATATTCCATCCTACTACAAGGACACTTGCTCAACCATGTTTTTTCGTAGCTTAATTCATATTAACCAGAAAACAACCTAGATGTCCCTCAACAGAAGAATGTATAAGAAAATATGGTACATTTACACAAGAGTAATTTACATTACTCAAGCTGTTAAAAGAATTACATCATGAAATTTGTAGACAAATAGAACTAAAAACAAATCCACCCAAGTGAGGTAATCCAGACCCCCAAAAATTGTATGTATCTGCTTATAAGTGGATATTAGCCATTAAGTAAGTGATAACCAAGCTACAATCTTTAGATGCAGAGAGGTTAGGTAAAGAGAAGTTTAAGGGAGGATGCATGGATCTCCCTGGGAAGGGGAAATTTTTACAGGTACAGATTTTAAAGGTAGACTGGGGACCGGTGGGGATGGGAGCAGGGAATTGGGTATTGGGGAAAATCGGGTAGGGGAAAAGTATGCGGGGAGAGATGGCTGGAATTGGTGGCTAGTATGGAAACCTAGTGCAGTAAAACTTCCTGCAAATGTATGAAGGTTCCCTAATATGGTCTTTCAAATGCCAATCCAAAGTACTTTGAGATTCCATCTCATACCAGTTAGAATGGCTAAGATCAATAACACAAGTTATTGTGTAGAACAAGGAAACACTCCTCCATTGCTAGGGGGAATGAAAAATTGTACAACCACTATGGAAATGCCTGATCCTCAGAAAGTTGGAAATCGATCTACCTTAAGTTCCCTAATGAGAACTCCTAGGAATGATTAATATGATTAATATGGAGTCTCATCTTGTCATCTCTTGTTGCCAAGCAAGGCTTCCACTGGCAGGATTGGGTTGCATTCAATTGAGTTATTGGCCATGGACTTCTGTGGAAATCTCCAAACAACCTAGGGTTTTCCTAAGATAAGGGACTGCTCTCTCTAAAATGAGAGCAGGGTTTCATTTCTTAAGACAACATCAGCACAATTCATTGAACTGATGCCTACAAAGGAGGTTTCACCCCTATATTCTAGTCTCTTTGTTACAGGAAGGTAGTGATAGGGTGGTGTTAAGCATTCTAAATGTTAATTGGTCCTGCTTGCTGTCTGTTACTTAATTGACTCTGATTGGTTAAATAAATGCTGAGGCCTGGAGATTGGGCAAAGACAGAGAGGTGGCAGGACTAAGGTTCGGGGGCTTTTTAGAGAGATGCAGAGCATCTTGGAAAGAGGTTGCTGGAGAAGAAGCCAGCAGTAAATGAGGAAGACATGTCATGGGGTAGATTAAGGAAGATCCTTCCATGTGGCCTGGAATATTAGCTTAGCGTGGAGAATAATAGTCCAAAGGGATGTATGTATATATGGGTTTATATTTAGGTAATAGAATTATGAGCTAGCTTAGATGGGCTAGGATTGCACAACCCAGGCCTAGGCTTGTTAAGATCCACCTGGTGTCTGTATATTCATTTATAGTGGCGGGTTAAGGATTTACACGGCCAAAACAATTAAAGATAATATAAATACTGGGTAATTAATTTAATTAGCTATTTTTTTTCTACAAGGTACTTTGTAGGCTACTGAAAGAGAAGCGTGGATACCCAGACACTAAACCTTTGGCCTACAATCTGTCTTGCCTCAAAAATATACTAGGGCAATGGTGCACCAGAGTTTGTGGGATTAGACAACCAATGCCTAATGTGTCTTAAAGACCATTCCATAAGATGGAACCCATTCAGACACTGCTTAGCTAAACAAGAAATAGAGTCTAGATAGCCAAGAGTCCTAAGGTAAAACCAAACACTACTTGTCTAAAACAAACAAAAAAAGTATCAATAAAATGACTCCTAATAATATTATGCTATACTTAGATGAAAGCCTTATTCAGCCATCCTCAAAGAAACATCCTCCTGAAGCAGATGGGAACAGATGCAAAGATGCACAGTCAAACATTATGTGGATAGTGTAAGTGAGAGATCTCCATCAAACCCCTCCTCTCAGAGCTCATAAATTCCATGGAAGAGGAGGCAGAAAGATTGTAAGTGCCAGAGGAGAGAGAGGACACCATAAGAGCAAGGCCATTTGAATCAAATAGACAACGTGCACATGATCTCATAGAGACTAAAACAGCAAGATAAACCTTAAAGGGACTACACCAGCTGCTCTTCATATAAATTATAGCTATTAGCATTTTTCTGAAACTGCTAAGTGTGAAAAACAATAGTCCTTTGACTCTTGCACTTGCTCTTGAGACGCTTTTACTCTTGTTGGGTTGTTGTAGTGTTCAACTTTGATGTGATAGTTTTTTCTGCATCTTATTATATTTTATTTTGTCATGTTTGGCTGTTACCTCTTAGAAGCCTGTTCTTTTCTAATGAGAGACAGAAAGAGAGAAGATCCAGAGGGAAGGGAAGAACTGGGTGGATAAGATGGAGTGAAAATTATAATCAGGATATACTGTATGAGAAAGGAATCTATATTCAATAAAAGGGAGGATGAAAAAACAAAAGCTGCATTAACCAGAAGATTTCATACAAATGTTCTCTGAACAGTAAACATAGTTCAATATGACAATCCATAGGTTAAGTAATATTAGCAATGCATTTCTGTCAAAGGGCTGTGGTGCATGGCCTCAATGGAAGAGGATGCGCCCAGTCTTTATGCAACTAATGTGATGAGGTAGGAGTCGATGAAGGGGGCTCCCCTTTTCTGAGAAGAGGAGGGGGTAGGGGGAAGGGGACAGGAGAGCAGGACCCAGAAGAGGGGAGAGAAGAGCCTACAATCTGGATGAAGAATGAATAAATAAACTTAATAAACTTTTTTAAAAAGATTATATATATGCATATATATATATAAATATGTGTATAAATATGTGTGTATGCTAAATAGTAACACAGTTTAATCTTGCTCAGTAGCACTCATACTGGCCTGCAAATCTTCCAGACTCTTGGCTTTCCTAAATTGACAGGATAGATTTTCATCTCCCAGGCATAGTTTTTTTTTTCAGAGTTCATTTGGAACCTGCCTATTCATCTCTGATTTGACTTACTAAAAGTGATTCCAGCATTATTACTTTTTTGTTTACCTCCAATCAACAAAACATTACCTGCAATTGCAAAAAAATGTAATGTGTCTTGATAAGTGGCCTGCAAAATACATGTTCTCCACTTTCTCATGGTATGTATCCAAAGACAGTATTATACTGTGCTTACAAGATCTCAGTCTTGCTTTTTCTTTTGTCTTTTGTCTCTGTGTAGCCCTGGCTGTCCTGGAACTCACTCCGTAGACAAGGCTGGCCTCAAAATCACAGAGATCCACCTGCCTCTGCCTCCCAAGTGCTGGTATTAAAGGTATGCACTACCATCCAGGCTCTCAGTCTTGTTCTTTAACTGTTTTATATAACATTCTAGAAGTAAGTGTCAAATATAGACTGGCTAATTTGTTTTGTAGCAAGGTTAAAGAAGAAACCTTTTCATATATAAAGAATGAAAATGTTTGTAATTTCTCCAGTTCCTAATAATAATATTTATCTAAACATATCTAAATTCTAACCTGGAAAATATGTAAACGGTTCCAAGGTTGCCTTCCCATGTCACAGATAGCATATTAAGGTCATGAAAGTGTTTGCCTTTTTGTTAACATAAAATGATGATTTTTTTGTAGATACTGATGTTCATTATTTTAGTTTTAGTGTTTGAGAATGTCACACAAGCATAAAATGACCTTTAATCAAACTCACTTCTCATTTGTTTCCTCAGGTTCCTCCCTAGTCCCTCATATTTTCTTCCCAATTGCATGTGCTCTTTTTTCTTTCAGTGGATTATAACTGCTACACATTTAATGATCTTGTTGAGGTTACACTTACTTTTCATGGTGTTAGAGTTATCATCTCTCAAAAATCCATCTTTACTTCCCACAGAATCAAATCGCACAAAGAGTGCATAGTCTTGCCTATGTGAAGGCCCAACATCCTTTTTAACATCAACTACTATCCTGTAAATATCATAATTCATTATTTTTAAAACATATTTTATCACTTGTCAATATAAGTTATCAACCTAATCTTTAAATCTAAGCAAGCAGAAAGAAAAGGATAACAAAACTGTTATCTATTTACCAAATTCACTAACAAAAGAGGTTCTCAGAGCATAAAGCTGAGGGACAAAATGAGTTAATACACACATTTCTAAGATAAGACTAACTCAAATATACCAACTTGCCAAAACCTACACCACATACCACAGTGTCTATATAATTTATTTGTCTTCTAGACAGAACCCATTGTTAGTTAAGGACTCTGGAATACCCCATATTGCCCCTGGTAGTATCCTTTGTTATGTATTTATTTCCTGTAGTGAACTAAATTGATATTAGGAATGGTCGTGGAAAAGTAATTAGAAAACATAATTTGATATGGGTCAGATCTTCTTAGAGAAATGTAGAGGAAGTATGGAAACAAATGAAAGAATCAGGAACAAAGGTGTAGATAGGCTATATCATAGGCTTGGTCACTGACTATATTTATCTAGCTTACTTACATATTAGCTGTTCTTCCAGTGGATACTCAAATACAAAAAAAGTTGATGTATAATATTAAATTGGAATACATGTGGTGTGTTCAAAACATACTTAACAAAGACTTCAAATATTCTCACCTAAATTTACATGCTAGACTCCCAAATAAAGTTAAAATTCTGTCATAGGAAACAACATTTGGATTTCTTTCAAAGTATATATGGGTGGAAGAGTCTGGAGAGATGGTTCAACAGTTAAGAGGAACCAGGTTTGGTTCCCAGCACTCACACTGGGTGACTCACAACAATGTATACTCTCAGATAAGATACACATATGTACACATAAAATAACATAACAATCTTGTATGGTTAGTATAATGTTATAGATTTTTGAAATAAACTTCCTGTACAAAAATATCATTAAAACAATTTTTGATTGTATGGGTAGGGCAATTATTGATTACCTTCCTGCCTTAGTTTTATTTCTGTTAATATAATGAATCAAGCAAGAAGAGAAGCTTTATTTTAGTTCACAATTCTAGATCAAATTCTATCAAAGCACAGAAGTTAAAGTATAAATGTAAAGCAATTAGTCACATCATAGCCACAGTAAAAAGCAGAGAGAAATAAATGCATGTATGTTTAGTACTCAATATTCTTTTTCTACTCTTATACAGCACAAGATTCAAAAACAGAAGAGTTCCTCTAACTTTCAGAATTGGTGTTCTGACATCAGCTAAGGCAATCTCCCATATACATGGCCTGATGTAGGTAATCAATTATTCATTGATATTCCCCAGTGATTCTAGATTCTCTAAAGTTGCTAATTAAAACTATCCATCATATCCTCTTGAATAAAAATACAATTCACCCTTCAAAATGATGATATCACTAAGTGACAATGTTGTGATGGAAGTACACTGAACACAACCCTCTAACAGAGGTAAATTCTTACAGTTTGGTTGGTTGTTTACACACAAACATACTAAGATATTACTGCATTTGTAATCATATATTTAACATTTTCTAAACTATTTTTAGCCTAAATAACAAAAGCAAGGACAAAGAACTGTGAAAATATATATGCTATATGTGTTTAAATGATGTGGGTTAACTGAAGCAGGGGCTGTTGGTTGGTGGAAGTCAATCAGAAAGGATATTTCCCAGGAAACAGCATCACTTCCTATCTGGTGGCAGCTATAAAATACTATATGCACATGAGTATTCTTGTAGTAACAGCAAATTCTGTGCTGTACAAATCAATTTATGCAATCTAAGACAACCTAAAACTTTAACTCCATGACCAATTTCCAGTAGGTCTAGGACATAGTTTTTAATTTAATAAAAATCATTGGATGTCCTACTTATGAATATTGAAAATTTTAATCATGTTATAAATATTTAGAAATAGAAAATCAGGAGGCAGAGGCAGGCGGATCTTTGTGAGTTCAAGGCCAGCCTGGTCTACAAAGCGAGTCCAGGACAGCCAGAGCTGTTAAACAGAGAAACCCTGTCTTGAAAAACCAAAAAAAAAAAAAAAAAGAAATAGAAAATCAGGTTTTCATCATCTAACACATTTTACTATTGACATCAAATTAGTCTGGTTAGTGTACAGCTACTATAATTTTAATTAATAATTAACATTACAATTTAATTCACTTTTGCTTACTTTGGGCTGAAGCAAAATGCAATAACAATCTTTTCATAAGGGAGTAAAGTCCCTTCATTGGGAGCACAGGAGACAAAATCAGTCATATCTATTTTCTTTATTTTCCTTAAGTAAGGGAGATTATTTAAGGCCATATCTGTCCTTTGGTGAATATTTCCTCCCTGTAACATAACATAAGACACAAAAACATATTAAGTAAAAGGTAAACAACATATTTTAAAAGGTTAAAATAATTATTGAAATTTCAGAAACTAGAAAATGAAGAGTATTTATCTCTAAAGTAGCATATCTAAATTTGACCAAGGCACATGATCCAATTAAAAACGTGAGCACAAAAGAAATCTTCAGATTTAGTCACTGATTTGCAAGAAGCAGTTATATAGTTTAGTTCAGATATGATGTACGATATATTTTGCACAGGTCACTTACCAGCTCTTCTCCAACACAATCATCTTGCATTATTGCCACCCAGTTTATGGTTTCAGGACTATTGTTAAACAGAAGTGCGTGCTCAATTTTTGATGTTCCAAAGAATACAGGACCGAAGTGTATACATTCCAATTTCCTGTCACTATTTATGTTAAACAATTCAATTATCTGTTCAACCACATGAACTTTGATGTTCAATAATATATCAGGACGACCCTGCAAACTCACTCTACAAGAAAATAAAATATATATGTGTGTAAATATTTTCATTATAAATATATATATATATCTTTTTTCTAATTATTTAGATAGAGACTTTTTTAATGATCTTATAACTAACTCAGCAGATTAAGAGATTATTAGGTCCTTTCGTGTGCCTTCATCTACAGAGTGAAATGTATGTGTAACATAACTTAGTCTGTACTTAAAACAACACTATTGGAAAACAACTAATGATGTGACCCCAGAACATGTCAATGGAATATTTTTATCATTATTTCATTAATACAGGAATTACATTATTTTTAATATTAGATCAACAATTCTGAAACTCCATTCTAATTCATTCCAACCTAGGCCCAGCCCAATATCATATACATCCAAATACAACAGTTCCCTAAATAAAAAATATCTCAGAAAAAAAAAATATTTGTTAAAAAAAATATATTTCCAATAAAATTTGTTTTTTCAGACTAATGTCATTTCTTACTTAGTACTCCTGTCACATGCATATTCCTTTCTAGAATAAATGCAATCGTACCAACTTAACCTCAACACATACCACAAATAACTGGCTACTACTCAACTAACATCAGAACACTTATTTACATTTTTCTATAATTGTGGGCATTATCCACACCTTTTCTCAACATATCTATCCTTCCTTAGATTCCGGGACATAACACACTTCCTTAGGTTTTCATTCTAACTCATTCATGCATGATCTCACTTTCATTCTAAGACATGCATCCTCTGAAAACTGTTTTTCTCTTATTGTTTCATATTCCACTCTTCTTTTTAGTGTAATCCTCAGTATTCTTATGTTTTAGTTACCACATATACCCAACTCATCTGCGCAAAGCTGCTTTCTGGGGCATAGGACAAGTAAATCAAACAAATCATAACTGTACACTACACAATGATTCTGAAAATGAATTTAGTCCCACTGTATCACATCTGAATTTTCTTCTGCAGAACCTTTCTTCCTCTTATCTCCTCTGCTCAGTAACACAACAAATGAATTAAACAGGCTTGTATAACATATCTCAAATATCCACAATTTTCTCAGTTTTCCCTATTTGAGCCTTAGCTCTGCCCTTTTCTAATTCCTTTCTGCTTTGATTTATATCTAGTCAGATTGTCAAGTCCTTTTCGTTCTGCCTGATCTGTTTCATGCACTGCTGTTACTGTGACTTTCTAAAATACAAACTGATCCTCAGATTAATTTTCAGCCTTCAAAATAGATTCTAGCCTCATATCAGTCTTACAACTCTTTCTCAAAAGCCACAACTGTGGCCTTCAGTAAGAAATGCATCTTATATGCATTGTAATAACACACATAGATATGAAGAAAACAAAAGACCTACAAAAACTAAAGGACTATTATAAAACATCCCCATTACTATGTGAGGTGCACTGCTATTTTTTATTTTATTACTTTATTTTTTTTATTTCTTCAAGTAACTTCTCAATCACAATCTCCTCCCTACTCCCCCTCCAGAGCCACCTTCCCACCGTCTTCCCCCTCAATCCCCCATCCTCTTCCCTTTTTTTAAGTTTAAGGTATATCTTTTTCCTCCCAACAGTTCCCCCTTTCAGTTCAACAAATGGCTCTTTCTCTTATAATAATAAATACAATACAAAACAACAGAGGTAATTAGGCCACAGCTATGAGGGTTATATGGCTTAGCGTACATTACCAATGTCCAGTCCATATGTATTTGGCACCTGACTTTAAC